>VSMD01124871.1:0-147806 GCA_008750895.1 Mirza zaza
TATATATATATATATATATAAAATCTCTAAATTCTTTTTTTTTTTTTCAGTATTAGTTCTGTAGCAAAATCTTTCAGTCCTATTGTTCATTGGTTGCTTGTTGGGCTTTAAATTCACAATAATCAAAGAGTTTTACAAATATCCACTGAGTGGTATTCAGGAGACTAAAGAAAGCAGAGGAACCAAGATCGGGCATTCAAATTAAGGGTTTCCAAGGTGAGTCCCACCATGCGTTTCTGCCTAATGAAAGAAGGTGTTTTTATATTCAGCTGACTACAAAGACCACCGACACAGGGATCAGTCTTGCTAGTAAGGTGCTTTCAAAAGCATTCAGTCTGGAAATTTGCATTGGCTTTGCCCACATACAACAGCTGTGATTTGCTCTCTGGGCCATTCACACCTTATTCTACTGCTTTTCACAGAAATGGATTAAGAGGGCACAAGTTTGTACCTGCACTAACACATATAAAAGGAAATCAAAGGGGAACTGAAAGCAGACACTAAACATATCCGATTCCTTTTAGGCATGATGCCCAAATTTCAATTGAACCACTCCTTAAATTCCTTCAGACCTGCACTGAGGATCCCTTCCTGTTCAAATAGTCTATGCTTCACTGACTCTTTCAGTCCCTTAGGATATTGATGTAAACTAATTTGTGTGGCTGAATTAGGATGAAGTTTCTGATGCTTAAACAGTGACAATTTCATGGTGCAGGAAATATAGGAACAAGAAGGCTAACTTGATGGGAAACAGCTTATTCTATCAGGGCTTTCTCTTTAAGAAACAGCAGTGACTTTGTTCAGGTCTAAGCAACTCAGATTTCCCTTGAGGTTGCCAGTCCTTCAACACAGGAAAGACATGGTCCACAGAAACCAGAAGAAATGTAGAAAAAAGTAGCACAAAAGATAGTAGGGGCATGTCGAGGGAGAGAAAAATAAAGGATGATGTTCCACCACTGCACAGACATTAGTATAATCTGCTTAGTTGCTTTATCTAGTTAAAAGGCAGTGTGGTTAATGGAAGAAATACTGGTTTTGAAGTTAGAAAACATATAATACAATCAACTGGTATGTACAAGTGTCTCAATTTCTCTTAGTGGCATTCTCCTTCACTGTAAAAATATGGAAATTGGCTCTGAAAAGCTATATGGGTTTGTAAGACAAAAGTACCTGGGTATGAATCCTGCCATGGTTATACAGTGCATGTATTTGTCAGATTTAGGGCAAATTGCTTCTCCCTCTAAGTCTCAGTGTCTTTTTCTGCAAATGCGGGGGAAGAACATCTAATTCAAAATGTAGCTATTTGGTTAAAATTAAAAGAGAATACATAAAAGTATGTTATTCTTTTATGAAGCATTAATCATATTCTTGATTAATATTTGTCTTAAAACAACAAAGAAATCTTAAATCTAATTTTAAGGTAGTCAGATAAAAGACAAAATAGGAAGAAATTAAGATAAAACTCTAAGATTCCATTTTTTCTTTTACCTTATCATTGTGTGAGATGCTATTTCAATCTGAGCCAGTCTTCAGATTCAAGAGATCTGCCCAGAGGATGCATGACAGGGCACAGTTCCAGTTGGTAAAAGGTTTTAGTGCAAGGAGAAGTCCAGGTTATTACTGGCTGTACTGGTGGGCAGTTTCGAGAGAGGTGTCCAAAGCAGAGGACATCCCTGGAGTCCAAGAGCCAGTCCAGGGATTTAGGATCCCTAACTGACAGGACCAAGCTCAGAAGGTGTCTGGAATGATATTTATATATATCAGAGTTCCAAGTAGAAGTCTAGCCAGGAGACAGATCTATTCATGGGAAAGCCACTCACCCAGAAAAAAAGGAGCTAGTTGCTCATGCAAACCATGCTCTCTCTGGTTTAAGAATTAAATAACTCTGAGACTGCAGGTAGGGGAGTTTTAGGGCCTACAGCTGTGAAAAATAGCACTGGCTCTAATTGGTAACATCTGCAGATGGATCTAAGCACTCGCTCTGCCACCAGTTGTAACACATCCCCAACATTCACCAACAACAAATCTTACCTAAGTCCCAGAACACCATCTAACTACCTACAGTAGAATGCAGCATATCAGTTAGCAGGAAGTTCACTACCACAAAGGCTCAATTGAAAGGGAAACCAGAAGAGGAGGGCAATGCAGAAGACAAGTTCTGGATACTTTTACAAGAAGGTTGCTCATGCAAATGAGTAGCAGGTATGTCTCTCACCAATTGCACTTGAGTATATTTTTTTGTAAGTTTTTCACAAAACTGAAGATAAATAGGACATTTAGATTCCAAATCCAACCCATAGCCTGAAGGTAGTATTTGGTCTTTCAGGCTAAAATGGAAGAGCAAGTGCAGATGGAGTTAGTTCCTGGGCCAACCGCAAAGCAATAAGCAATGTGGTATCCAACAAGGCAAGGGTGTGCACGCAATGCATATTATTAAGAACTCCCCACACAAGGGGAGGAAGGTCCTCAGCTGATACAGGAGTCCTAATTGTATCAACAATATTCCTCTGACAAAGAGAGTGAGTAATTTGCTTCTAAATGAGATCAAATATTTCACAAGCACAGTTGGAAGAATCTAGCAGTTTAAGCTGACAGTTTTAAAAATATAAACAATTAAGTGTTTGGCTGGAAAAGAATTTTAGAAACTTTATTCAGGACCACAGCCAGCTTTGGTAGTTTGAAGCAGAGTGTGTTTCATTATGGGGCTCAGGAAGTAACTTAAAATATTTTCCACGAAATTTGCCTCCAGGTAGTAGTTGTGGAATTCAGTCAGCAATTTTGGTATAATTTGAAAAGAAACAGCAGGCAGTCCCTTTAGCAATTAAAGACACATCTCAAAAGATAAATAAAATGGAGTTAACTCAACCTGGCTCTAAAGGTAATCAATTCTGCACGGTGCTGAGAGCAGAAAAAGTAAAGTAGTAAAGGAAACAAACAACACTCGTCTGTACATAAAGGAGTTAGGTTCAGGGAAAGTGAAGAGTAGGAGAGTCTGTGGAAGAGATGACAAAACTGTAACAATCAAGCACCCAGCTGAATCAGAAGCAGAGTAAATGACTGGAACCCAGATAGGGAATAGTTAAGGGAAATCAATAGGCCTACAAACAGATGACAAAATGCTAATGAGAATGATAATCACTGGTACAAAGATGAACCAAGAAAATTTATTTTTAAGAGCTTTGAACAGGATCAGACCACCTCTAGCCATCATAACAGAGAGAAGTTCATCTACCACCCATATACCACCCTGCTCCCAGATCCAGAAGAGAGTACACTCATATTCCCCTGGTGTCCCAAGCATATATCCCTGAACTGTGTGTGAATATAAGACAGAATAGTGAAATGAATAGAACATGAGTTTGAAACCAGAGAATTAGCGTTTAAACCTAATTCTGTAAATTCCCAGTTGTGACACTTTGGGCAGATCCTTTCATCTCTCTAAGCTTTAGTAGACACAAGCATTTTCAAAAGAAGACAAGACCTATTTCATAGGACTGTCCTCAGGATTAAGTGAGGCAAAGGCAAAGTTAGAGGCCTACAGAATACTTGTATGTATTATTGAAAATTCTTGAAGATATGTTTTATGCAGGTCAAAATGCTAAGTACTTTATACACACCCCCCCACACACATATATAGGATTAGGGTTAGCATATATGTATGCTAAAAGGACTGCCTGCTATACATATATATATGTGTGTGTGTGTGTGTGTGTATGTGTGTATGTACCCACACATATACATATACACTCATATATATATATGTGTGTGTGTGTATGTATGTACCCACACATATACATATACACTCATATATATATGCATAAATATATATACACATACACACACATATACAAAATTTTATTTGATTAGTAAATCTGTCCTGAAATTCAGTTACATTATCTGATTTCATAGATGAGGAAATTGAAGCTGATTTCCTAGAGTTTCCTTTCTCTTTCCAAATGATGCCATACAAATCAGATAAACACACACACAATCTATTCAGGCATGAAATCATCAATTGTATATATAATCTTTTTAATTGTCAACAAAGGACCTCAAAACCACTAAGAATTTTGAGGAATGGAGCCTCATGCCCTGAGAATCTTTTCTTAATACTGTACCGATTCCAAACTCACCATTGTTTTTTATTTGCTTATTTGCTCATTTGTTTTTCTCCTAGGAATTTGATCAACTTTGCTGTTTCACTGATGCCACTGGCTTTACTAATCACTCGCTTCAGTATGAGAATGGAATAGACATGGAATCCTATTATTTTTATCCTTATGGAATAATTTCATAGTTTCCTTTGAAATATCTAGAAAATCCATAAAAATAGACAAGGAGCTAACAAACTGCTAGATTGTCAATGTCAAGACAGCACAGATGAAACACACACAAGACTATCAGTCATTATTTCCCTGTGAAATAATGTAATCTTATTTTCAGAAACACAGAGCTGTCAAGTTCCCTTAGAGTTGCCAGGAAGGAATCTCCAAGTTTAAGACATCCATCTCTCAGGTTCTTCCTTATAGGACAATCATCATAATATCTATGGAAGTAAAGAAAATAGAGTTGGATATGCTGGCAATGTCCTAGAGGAAAACCAGCTGGCTGCCCTGACAGGCACCAAGCAAGTGACAGTAATTTGGGGGAATCAACATTGTTCATCACTTAACTGTGACCCATTTTCCCTTCTGTAATATTGGCATAGTAATAGCATTCTAGCATGTAAAATACTTGAAACAGTAGTAAGTACTCAATAAGAACCAGTTATTATTATTATTATTATTAGTCCAGATTGGCTATTTTTGAAGTTGTGCCTAATACTGATGACTCCATCTACTCTATATCCTTAAAGATGTAACAATGTCTACTATACAAGTTTTATTTTCCAAGAACAGGATTTCTTAAATGTCAGTGTGCATCAGAATCACCTGGAGAGTTTTTTATTTGTCCAATTGATAAATATATCTAATATTTTCATTAAATATTTAAACATTTTAAAATTTGAATGACTTTTTTCTTTTTATTTCAAGAAAATATGAGAGTACAAATATTTTGTTTGCATTTTATATCGTTGCCTCTCCCTAGCAAGGGTTAGAGGTATGCCCTTCCCTTCCACAATGCTCACCACATCCCTCAGATGTGGGTCTAGCCCCCCAACCCCCAAGTCCCTGGTGAACACCACCACCATTTGAGCACTATAGTGTTAATCATTCAGTACCAATTTGATGGCAAGTACATGTGGAGCCCATTTTTTCGATCTTGTGTCACCTCGCTTTGGATAATGGGCTTAAGCTCAATCCAGGAACAAATGCTGGAGAGGATGTGGAGAGACAGGAACACTCTTACACTGCTGGCGGGACTGCAAATTAGTGCAACCTCTGTGGAAAAGAATTTGGAGATACCTCAAAGAGCTAAAAATACAAATTCCATTTGATCCAGCAATAGCATTATTAGGCATCTACCCAAAAGAGCATAAGACATTCTATAATAAAGACATCTGTACCCAAATGTTTATGGTGGCACAATTTACTATTGCAAGGACGTGGAAACAACCCAAGTGCCCGTCAATTCATGAGTGGATTATTAAAATTTGGTATATGTTTACAATGGAATATTACTCAATTTTAAGAAATGACAGTGAGCTAGCACCTGGAGAGTTTTTTGTTTTTTGTTGTTTGTTTGTTTTTTATTTTTTTATTTATTTATTTTTTATTTCGGAATATTATGGGGGTACAAATTTTAAGGTTTCAAAAAATGCCCTTTTCCCCCCTCCCCCCACAAGTCTGAGTTTCCAGGGTGACCATCCCCCAGATGGTGCACATCTCACTCATTATGTATTTTCAAAACATATTGCTGAGTCCCACCTAGAGAGCTTCTGATTCAGTGAGTCTGAGAAGGAGACTGAGAATTTGCAATTCTAACAAAGTCTGAGGGATCCTGATGCTCTGGTCTGGGGAAAGTGTGATGGTTCACACTTTGAGAACCATCACTCTTTGTCTAGGACAAGAGACTGAATCAGCTTAACCCCACAAAGGCTGACCCTGCTTTGACCATAACTACACAGGTCTATCTGTCCCCGTAGTATTCTGGTTTTCTTGTCTTAGCCCAACTTCCTCTTTTCAAAGAGGTTTAAACAGTCAGTGTACATCTTCTCATCTCCTTTTCCCCCTTTGGGTCCTTAAAGTTCTACCAAAGAAAAGAAATTTGCCTCTTGGTAACTTAATCACATATTAAACAATATTTATTTGTTATGGTCTGAAAATCACAATATAGACATTTTTTAAAATTTGTGAATACATTATCCATAACATAAGGAGCTGTTTTAATATGCTGTATTATATTGCTTGGCATATATTTGGCAACCTTCTCAACCTTCACTTTGTATGTGCTTACAGAATACAAAATAACTTTGGTATTTGCTATGAAAATCAGATATAATAAGAATATCTCAGTGGACCTGTACTCCCTACCCCCACTGCTTTTAAAAAACAAACTCTCTTTAAGCCGCTGGTGCCAAAATGGTGGCCAGTTTTAAATTTGGCTGGCAGATGTGGCATTTTATGAGCATATTATTTGAAAAGGTTTTGAATTTGAATGATTAGCAGGGTATGACTGTTCCAGTTAGACTCTGTCCTTACCACTCTCTATTGTATTACAACCTACTCATTGTTACTGGGCTGCCCCCTGATATATATTTGAATCTGTAACTTTTGCTTCAATGACTCTTATTATCTGTACTTATCATTCCCCACCACTCTGCTTGCCTCCAACTTCCCATATTATTTGTTTACTTCACCTAAATTTACTCACTTATTAACTGGCAAATGTGAAATGTGCTCCAGCAGCCAAGCTTGCATTTCTAACACAGGCTCAGCTCACTCCAACTACCTGCATCTTCATCTATAAAAAGGAAATAATGATGAAATCCTCCACATCTTCCAGACAAGATGATGGTCTATGCAGATATAGGCACTTCCCCATCTCATCAAAAATACATGATAATTTTGGCTGAAATAAATTCTAGAAATCTGAAATAGATAGCTGATATCAAAAAGAGAAAAGGAAGTTTTCTATAGGTAAAGTCCCCATCACCCACATGGGTACCATGATGAGACACACACCTTAGGGGCTAGAGTTCTAAGGTTCAAGCAGACAGAAGTCACAGCCATAAGGCTAAGAACAAAAAAGGATGTCTGAGTCTGTGGCCTGGAAGCAGAAAATTTTCATCCACAGGCCCAGAGTTTTGTTAGGCGTGAGCCAGTCAGTCTAGGCTGTGACTAGAACTGGGTCCTTCACCTGTGCCAAATATGGGCAATATAACAAAAGTTAGAAAAAAAAATGATGAAGAAATCCTGAACCAAAAAACTAATTAAGAATTGGTCTAAGATCAGTGAACCTGATAGGACTCTGATGGAAACATTCTGAATCATCCCACCAAGGTGCCTACATGGTACAAGGAATAGGTGGGATTCTCACTGAAGACAAACCAACTGTGGATAAACCCATTAGCAAAATGTACAGAGACATACCAAACACACCACCATATACAACAGCAAGAAAATGAAACAAATCAGAGAATCTATATCTGACAAACTGAAGGAAATAGAGTAATTTTAAAGGATCTTAAAATAGATACATTTTAAATAACTTTTTAAAAATGAAAAATGAGAATGAATAAAACAATAGAACATTATAGAAAAAAATAAACCAATTTAAAAGAGAATGATACAGATATTCAAATATAAATAATATCTAACCTTTAAATGTTTTAAAATATTAGGCAGATGCTTAGATGGAGACTATACACAGCTGATGAGAGAATGTATAAATTTGAAAACACCTGAGGAAACCATCTAAAATGTAGCACAAACAACTGAGATGAAAAATATGTGAAGGAAATTAAATGAATGATAAAAAAGTAAAGAAGCAATGTGGTAACTTTGGTTAAAACTGAAGAGGTAAGTCAGCTTCATGCCTTTGTGCCATATTTTCCAACTAGATAATCAGTAAATATTTGATGAGTATTGCCCCATGTTGGGTAAAGAAACAGAAAAAAGGTAGCAGACTCTGACTTCAAAAACATTAAAATAGCTAACAGAACAATATTGGTAGTAACACTGACTATATTAAAATCATAACTTATGGGATGAAGTTAATGAAACTACTGAAGAAAGAGTAGATGTAGTAATTTTGGATTTTAAAAAGGTATTCTAAATTTTACATTGTCTTTTCTGTTTAAGTCATCTTCTCCCATCCCATTGCCTCTGTCTTCTATCTCTCTAGCCTAGCAAGTTATGGTGCCCCACACTTCCTTTCATTTCATGCTACTTTTTGTTATTTTGAATAGCCTCTTTCAGCCAAACCATAGGTCATTTCTATTTTAAAAACAATGTATCTTATTTGTGTCCATCTTCATCAGACCCATCTGAGATAATCATTAAAAATGTCCTCTCCAAACATAATGAATCAGTCTCTAGGGGTGAGTTCCAGAAATTGGCATAATTATAATAACCACCTACCTAAGGGATCTATCTATCAGTACATTCAGTTTGATGAACCACTATTTGCAATGGTCCTCAATATTTTCCTCTTAAAATAGGTCTTCCCAGCTCCATTCATTCTAAATTATTTCAATCACCTAGATACCGTAAATCCCTCAGTGGCTGGAACAGGACTCATTTTCTCGGTATTGCCCAAGGATAACAATGATTTCAAACAAGAAAAGAATCACTACCAATTTACCCAGCTTTCTAAGAATATGAAATATTCACTCAATCGCCAAGGAATCTGCAATAGCTAACTTTATATCTTCTTTCCCAGATCTCATTGATTCTATTAGAATTACCTTTTCATCTGCAAGTTTCAAAAGAAGTAGCTAAGGAAGATACAGTATGTGCATCTGGTAAGGAGAGTGTTGTTAACTCCATCTAATCTCTCTTTAAATACTTAGGCTTAGGATATTATTTATAATAAAGAAAAAATAATGCAACTGATAACCTGGATGATAATGGATTATTTTTCAATATCAAATCTGTTAGAGGCAATTTGTACTTCAAGACCCTTATAGCCACTTGATTAAGTTTCCTCCATTTGCTTGTCCACACCGAGACACATTTCATCAAGCTCATAAGCCAGAACAAAACTCTCTGTTTTCTTTACCAATCAGGGAGAGGAAAGTACACAATCGCAGCAGAGGCAAAAGCCCTGCTGCACACAATGAAGCTGTAAAACTGCAAATCTTCCCTCTAGATACTCCACCTGCCCCTGCATCACCAAGGCTGCTCATTCTCTCCTCCCTGACCTCCCAGCCGTTGCTGGTGAGTATCTCTTGCATCTGCCCTTTCCAACCTTCTGCTTGTCTCTACAGAATTCAGGAGACAAGAATATCTATAAAGCTATAATAACGGCAATTACAAGTACACTCCAAAGGGAAACCAAACAACAAAACATTAACCATGGCATTTCTACTGGACACAGCCCTGACAGTCTCCTTTTTTTCCCCCCACTCTGTTCACAACATGTTGCTTTATGGAGAATAAACCAGAATTCAATTTAATGATTCATGCCTGAGACGTTTAGACTCTACCAGGCACAGGAGAGTAGGGAAGAGGAGCAGATTATGAGAGAAATTTGAACACAGCTTCAGCTCAGCAAACCTTTCTGATTTTCAATTTTTTCACCTGTAAAATAGGGACATTTACAGTGTAATACAAATATGGGAGTTATGTGTTAATTATAAAGCAATATGATATATTATTCATGAATAGATGCCTATTGCCTACAAGGAACTTGTCATTTAATAGTTTCTATAGTGGTGAGGTAGCATAAGAATATGTAGCATGTCTTAGTCTGCCAAGGTTGCCATAACAAACTACCATAGACTGGGTGGTTTAAACAACAGAAATTTATTTTCTCACAGTTCTGGAGGCTGGAAGGCTGAGATCAGGTTTCCAGCATGGTAGGGTTCTAGTGAGGGCTCTTTCCTCACTTGAAGAAGGCCACCTTCTTGTTGTGTTCTCACACTGTAGAGAGAGTAAGAATAAGCTCTTAGGTGTCTTCCTACAAGGGCACTCTAATCCTATTATGAAGGCCCTAACCTCATGACCTCATCTAAATCTAATTATATTCCAAAGGCTCCATCTCCAAATACCACCACATTGTAGATTAGAACTTTAACATATGAATTTAGGATAGACACAAACATTCAGTCCGTAACAGAGCACCATTATGGCCAATGACCTTTGAGACCAGTGTTAGATACTTTTATACTGAAACTAGAAGTAAAACTGCTCAGGACAGCAAATTAGAGAAATCTGAAAACCTTCCTTGAATTATATTCCATTTTGTAGTATAGTTTGACTCTTCTGAAGAGTATTCATCATTAATGTCTCTACAGGAAGGAGGCTGATGAAATACTCCTTCACTACAGTTCAGGGTGAACAGTAAGAAAGGGTCATATATTGTTCTACTACAGAATGACTTCACATTGGAGAAAAATCCTATAAAAATAAAGTCAGTTCTTTTATCCTCAATTTCTATAATCCAGACTCAGTGTTGGGGCTATTATAACTGAAACTAGAGTGTTTCCATATCTCACTAGAAAAACCTCATGTAAGATGTAAAGGGTTGAATTGTGTCCTCACAAAAAGATCTGTTGAGGTCCCTAACCCCCAGTACCTAAAAATGTGACCTTATATAGAAATATGTTCTTTGTAAATGTAATTAGTTAAGATGAGATCATACTGGAGGAGAATGAACTCTTAATCCAATATGATGGGTGTCTTATAAATGATGCCCATATGAAGACAGAAACCCACAGGGTGGACAACACAGGAAGACAGAGGTTTGAAGTGGTGCCTCTACAAGCCAAGGAATGCTAAGGTTTGCAGGCAAACCAACAGAAGCTAGCAAGGAAGGATTCTCCTATAGGTTTTAGAGAGAACTCACACTGTCAACATACTGACTTTGGACTTCTAGCCTCCAGAACTGTGAGACAACAAATTTCTGTTGTTTCAGGCCACCTACTTTGTAGTTACCAGATCCCCAGGAAACAATGACCTATGGAAACATGTCCTAGGGGCTACAGTGAGCAAAATGTCCTCTGCCCTGTATCAGGTGATAAATCTATTATAAGACAGTCAAAAATAATTCCATTTCTACTTTTAGAATGCCCTGGGTAAAAAATAATGTTAAAGACAAAGAGATAAGGCTCAGGATTCTTCTGGTGGATTGGGGGGGGGGGTTGTCTTTTAGAAAGAAAAGCTTTCAGGAGATCCAAAGGGCAATTTTAGTACAAGAAGTTTGCTGACTAGTACAGATCCCATCCAACTCTCATTCTCTGATTCTCAAAAATGAGTAGCTTTGTGGGACACTGCTTATATCTGTCCCTGGTCTGACAGAATATTCTGATCATCCTGAATATTCTGAACATTCCTTCAGTTAGTGCTCATGGTGACCATGGAAGGTGGAGGGAAATGAAGTTACCTCTGATTTAGCTACTGAAAGCATCAGAGTTTACCTCCCAGCCCACAACTGTCCTCTGCACAGCCCCTCTCAGCCTGAGCACACCTAGTACCTTGTAGTCTACCACTGGGTATCACCTCCTCCCAAGAGAGTGGCCTGGGAAGTCGGTGAAATGAGCCCCTCTCCTCAGTTCTGCTTCCTCCCATTTCTTTCTTGGCAGCTCTATTCCAGTTTCCTGAGCCCTGCCTGCTGCCGGTGTGGATCTACACTCCTCTGCTGCAGCTGCGTGTTCAGCTTGCCTCTCGCACTGCTGACTCTTGCCTCTCCAGTCCTACTAGTCTATTTCCTGCCTACTGTTCAGACGGTTCTTGGCACTGGTTCTCTGGCTCCTTACATTGTGTCTCCAGCTCCTCTTCTCCATTCATTTATGCTGACGCTGAAAAAGCATCCACATTCTTCTTTTATAAATGTCCTCATGAGGCAGTGATGTTCACCTCTTCAGAAGCAGAATAGCTGACTTCTGGCTGGAATGTGCAGAGACTTAGTCTATTGCAGGCAGTCACCACATCCCTGATATGGCTATCTAGAAGTGTAGTTGGGCATACAGACAAATGTAACAGAACCTTCCCTTTGTTTATGAGATGGAAAAAAGATACCATGCCACTGTATACTGAACACTTCATACCCTGGACCATCCCCAGACTAGGGTGAATGTCTCCTGAATGGTAAGGGAAAAACAAACAAACAAACAAGCAAATAAAACAAGAATAAAGAGCTGGTACTTTCTAAAATATCTTCTTTCCTTATTCATTTCTCTACCTCACAGCCACCACCGCCACCCCCACCCCCACCCACTATACTGCCATGATAACCTATTGGAGAGAATTTTAATAGTCTGTCTTAGAAAGATAACAAAATGAATAATTCATACACTGATTGCTATGGACTGAATGTGTGCACCCAAAATTCATATGTTGAAGTTCTACTCCCAAATGTGTGGCATTTGGAGATGGGATCTTCAAGAGGTAATCAGGCATAGATGAGGTCATGAGACTTGAGCCCTCATGGTGGGATGTGTCCTACAAGAATAGGAAGAGACCAGAGTTCTCTCTCTCTGCCATGTGAGGATACAAAAAGAAGACAGCAAACTACAAGCCAAGAAAAGAGCAGAACCCACCCATGCTGGCACCAAGATCTCAGAATTTCTAGCCTCCAGACCCTGAGAAATAAATGTCTGCTGTTTAAGCTCCCCCAGTCTATAATATTTTAACAACCTGAGGTAACTAAGGCATTGATAAACTACTTTTACATAAAATTAATTTACTAAAAGCTATTTTCATCTAAGAAGCAGAGTAAGGAGATAGTGGCACAGATAACTAAGAAATATGTGTGGATGGTGGGGTTGACTACTCTATAATAAAGCATTGCGTTGATGAACTGCTGCTATGATCAAAAGCCTTACTCTACACTCTGAACATGGAGACACCAGAAATGTGTCGGAGGCCGAGAAAGGACAGGTATCACAAGGACAATGCGAAGACAAAAAGATTTTGGATATATCACATTTCTCCCTAGTGAAGTCTTTTTTCATATTGCTTTGCACAACTTTGCTCCTTTCCTCCACAATAGATAGAATCAGCCCAGGTGTTTTATAGCCCAGCTGGCTAGGTAAGGACAGCCAAGGACTTCTCAACATTTGAGTGGTGGCTGTAAATCTAGCTTACTCTGAGATTAAGTTTGAGGATCCAAAAAGATGCAATCGTCAAAAGAAGACACAGATTTAAAGATTTTTTTTTTTAAATCATATGCTCTTCTGGTTTAAAATTTCATTCTTTATCCAGAAATAGTTTTGTTTTCAGAAGTTTGAAGAATCAAACTTACTGTTTTCAAATGTCTCCAGTCCCATTCAATCTATTTGGTTATATAGCTGAATATCTGATTTGTAATCATCTATCACTTTAATAGGAAAGGTCTGAAAGGGGGAAAAAAGAGTGCTTGTTAGGATTTATGTATTATAAGAGGTTCTAGCCCCTCAGACCCACAAATTGTCTCTTTAGCTCATACTGCTAAGTCATACCTAATTTACTTCAGAAGCGATACATATTTTGTGTCACATAGTCTATTTAGCAGAGTTGGGATATTACCCGACACTATTTCTTTCTGTGATATATATTCACTCACAAAACTTAAAGGACTCCTATTGTTGTATAGTGTTCTCTATACAATCTTTCATTCATAATAAATTTCTTAAAAGTCAAATACAACTTATATGCTTATTTTTAAAAGAAATAATTTTATTTTATACCCAAATAATGTGATAAAAATGTGATAATAAAACTCATAACTTCCATATGTTTAAAAAAATTGACAAATTTTTCAAACATAAGCTCTCATATACACATTGTAATAGGTATTACATCTGTCACCAGAAACTGAGGCTGTGGTTGGTACATTACCAAAGATTACATTGATATTTAGGATATAAATGTATACTTTCCTGTCTTCTCCCTACCTTTTAGAATCTTGAGTTCTCAGCTTTACACATTGGTTGCTGTGATAGTCTTTTCCAATGTGTTACAAACACTAGTTCATGAAGAAGTATGTGTGTGTGTGTGTGTGTGTGTGTGTGTGTGTGTATGCATTGATGACGTAATTAACGGGATCATACAGTGATCTAACAGACCAAGTCATGGGAGATGTGCAGAATCCAATTGTAGTTTCTTTCTTTTTTTAATTGACAAACAAAAATTGTATGTGTATGTGTGTGTATGTGTATATATACATATATATACACACATATATATAGTATATACCTTATTGTTTTGAAATATGTAACATTGTGAACTGGCCAAATAAAGCTAATTAATATATACATTATTTCACATACTTATCATTTTTTTGTGATGAGAACATTTAAATCTACTCTCAGCAACTTTTAAGAATGAAATATATTGTTATTAACTATAGTCATCATATTGCACAATAAATCTCTTAAACTTATTCCTCCTATCTAACTAACTGAAATTTTATATCCTTTTTCTAACATCTCTCAACCATCCCCCCCCAACAACTTTAACCTTTGGAAACCACCATTCTACTCCCTACTTCACGAGATCAACTTTTGTAGATTGCACATGAGTACAACCATGTAGTATTTGTCTTTCTGTGCTTGGCTTCTTTCACTTAACCTAATGTCTTCCAGGTTCATCCATATTATCCCAAGTGACAGAATTTCCTTCTTTATAAAGGCTGAATAGTATTCCACTGTGTGGTGTGTGTGTGTGTGTGTGTGTGTGTGTGTGTGTGTGTGTGTGTGTATAGCCCATTTTCTTCATCCATCAATCCACTGATGGGCACTCAAGTTGATTTCAGATCTTGGCTATTGTTAAAAATGCTAATCACAGGTCTTTTTAATATCCACAAAAGAGCTATGGTAAATCAAAGGGGAAGACTATAAAAATAATCCATCATTCAGTCAGAGAAAGGTTGTTGAAGGTACTATCTACTACCTCTCTGAGATTTTGCAGACTCAAATCAGGGGAAAAGTATTTCAAAGATGTTACTTAAAACCACAGAAAGCAGCTGAATTTGATGTGTTTAGACTGAGAATTGCTGTTGTAAAAACAGCCAGAGCGTATGTTCTCTCACTGGTGCAAGGTAAAAAAATACTTAGATCCATGAGTTGTCCCAGTTCTTGTGAGATGGTAACCCCAACCTAACCAGAGTGGGTAAGCTACACCATTAGTGGAAAAGTATTTTTCAACCCTGGCAAGACTTAGAATTAGATGCATAGATGACTAAATTTACTTTATACTTTGGAAGGCTTTGTAAAGTCAGGGGATAAAAGGTTTTAAATGTACCTTTCAAGGTTTAAGAAAATTTAATAGACAGTTATAAATGAAACTGATGATTTAAATAAGCCTATTCATTTCAATCTAAGTTGATTGAATGTTATTAAACCACCCCCATAGTGATTCTTAAAGTTTATTATATTTATAAATAATATAATAAAATTTTACATTAAATTTAAAGGCTTAAGGAAAACTAGGTTTTAAACTATTATTTTAATAAACTGAATTCCAATGTAAAATTTCAAGGAACAAATATTCTTTTATTTATTTGGTTTTTTTGTGCTCACAAAAGCCTCTCCTCTAACCCAAGGAGAAAAATAAGAAAAAGAAAACTCACATATACACATGAAATTTTTGTCAGGAAAATACCTGCCGGTTCCATGTTGAGTAAACAACCAGGCCAAATGTCTTTAGTCTAAGGGCCACCTGGAGTTGACAGTAGCCAGTCTCCCTGTGCACTTTGGTTCTCTCTCAGCAGGGAGAAAAAGGGCAGAGCAGCTGCTTCATGATGTCTCTGAGTTTGAAGAGAATACTAAATTAATTATAACACAAATGGGTGACGAAGCAGTGAGTATGGCTGGATATTTTCATTTTGCAAGACAATACAACAGACAATTAGGGGATGATTTTATTCAGGTTCTTGCATTAGGAGGAGAACGTTCATTAATGAGAAATATCTCAAAGAAGAAAGAAAACCTTAGGTTTTATATAATAAGAGAGTTGTTGAGGAAGGGTAGAGGTAGATCCTATTTTGAAATATGCCAGCACTGGGGAGTCTTAGTTATTAGCCTAGCCATTTCTCAGAACAGAAAGTGGAGAAGGGAGGGAGATTTCTCAGCCATCCTTGCATTACAGGAGCCCAGAACTTAGATAAAGTTTAACATTGTCATCATAAATAAACCCACGTGAAACTGGATATTTAACAATGTGACTTTAAAAATCAGTGTCCTAGAAAAAGCTGAACAATTGGTTTTTACTTTCTTTCCTTCTTTCCTTCCTTTTACTTTTGTAACTCTGAAAATATATCCATTTGAAATACTTTTAGCACAAAAACACATACAAAATGTCATATAAATCATCATCTGCATTCAGAATTAACAATGTATGTCTTTTCATAAAAAATACTGTCCTTCATTCTAAGATTATGTCCTCTCTACTTTTTCTCTTATTAAAATTTCTTATCATTTATAAAAGGATGGTTACATTTGTGCTATTTCTTTTTAAAATAAAAAGGTTAATAGCCATATGTTTGTCCTCCTAATTTTTAGTTAATCAATTTAGCCATTTGAATCAAGTATGAGAGATACTCTGTGAAGTGATGCAATAGGTGGGGTCACAAAGCCTTAAAATTTCTCAAAGATCCTTCCTGCTGTGTTCTTTTATCATACAAATATTCTAGGAGAATTAACATGCTGTCATTAACACCTTAGTGTAGAAAAGTTTTCCTATCAACTTCCAACTGGGATGGCCTGGGGCAGTTAGAGCCTACAAAAACGTTTTGGAGAGTAAAGGGAGAGAAAGGGTCACCTTAGGTAGCAGTGGAAGAACACTCATAATATATACACGACTTGCGTTACAATTTTGTCAAAGGCCACATTTAGGCACTGCTTGGTTACAATTTAACATTTTAAATCTTTTGTTCCTGTCAGCACAGAAAACAAACAATGAAATTATTCAAGCTCATTATCCTCTATCCTTACAATAGGAAATTACAGTTGAAGGAACCAGCCCAGGAAAATCAGCTCAGGTGTAAAAGTCAGAGCTGGGATCAGGTCATCAACAGCACGGACCAAATTAGAGGTAGGCAGAATCTAGTGGGAGGAAGACTTGCTTGGGGCAGTCTTCCTCTTCCTGCTGCAGGCAGGATGAGTCCTAACATCAGCCATGGCTAGAGACAAATAGCTGATGTCAAGTATTTTCATAGTGAGCAAGAAGTGGGTGCTAGCAGTTAGCAATGATTAGAAATATATATCAGAAATCAGTGTTGGGTAAATGAAGTACAAAGAAGTACACTGGGATACTTAGCCAGAACGACACCTCCCAAATGAAATGTACAGAATAAGAAAGAATTTATGGAGATCTAGACAAGAAATGCATTCAGGCCAGATAAAATGCAAAGGAAATCTAGTTAACTATAACACATGCCCTGCTAATTGGAATCTTGTTACCAGTCAGAGTAAGACCAATAACTGGCTTAATACAGAATCTATAGGTCTCCGAGTATCTATATTTTTCTTATTGGGAGTCAAGCTATTTCTGTTACCTAGAGCGGGGCTACGGCTTTAAGTAAAGGTGACTCAAATTATGGGAAATAGAGGAAATTGTCACAGAAACAAAAAAGTGGTTTGAAAGGCAGAACCATGCGGTAGTTCATTTGGGTATCTGGAACAGGGGTCTAGAGAAGATAACTGGGCAAGCTCTGAAGGTCATTAATTAAAGACGAAAGATTACTAGGTACTATGCAATCAAGAATTCTTTACATATTTCTAATCTAAGAAGGGAAATAAAATATAGGAAAATCTGAGACCAGGGTGGGAAAGGAGGATGAAGCATCTAAATGTATCGAGGAAATATGACACAGCTCAGGGATGCCTCATAACTCCCAGGTCCTGAGATATACTAGGAGAAAGAAAATGTAATTAAAAATAAGCGATATAATATTTCAAAGATATCCTAATGTCCTAATCATACTAGCCAAATGGCCAAGTGAGGTTTAAGAGTATCTATATATTTGTTTCTATTGGGAGCCAAGCTATTTCTATAAAAAAAATTTCTATAAAAAATTGAAGTGAAAAATAATACAGTTGGCTATAGTTAAGTATACAGGCTTTTCCCCTACATATTTTATATTTCCCATGGTGTTTTAAGGAAGTCCTTCAGGTATTAAAGCTTTCCTCTTAGCCTAACACCTGAAAGATAATATATTCTTGAGCTGATTGTACTGAGCAGGCCCCAGAAGTTCTAAATATGTCTATCATCCCCTTTAGCAAATATTATCTGCATTGAAGCCATAATTTAAACGCGCAAGGTTAGTTTTCTAGTGCTTTACAATAGGATATGTTGCACGCAGCCTAAGCATAAGGAAAATTGCACTAAGAATTACCTTCTTCTTCCTCCCAAAGTCCAAATTCTTTGACTCACTTGATATTACAGAAGAAAGATTGGTAGAAGAAAGAATGGAGGAGAAATAATATTTATTATTTAATAATACATCTAATATGTAATAGTCAGAATGTTAAGGCCCATCTACTTAGGTCTTCATTTATTTTTCATATCTCATTTATTCCTAAATGATTATCTCATAGGCTTCTCATAAGGCACTTCGATACATATTATCTTATTTATTCCTCACAAGAGCCCCTGGGTCAGATGTGTTTATTCCAGTTTTATTGATGAGAAAACTGAGGCTCAGACATATTAGATAACAAGTCACAGATCACAATTAACAGGCATAACAAAACATTGCTGAATCTAAAAATCTGTTTTTTTTTTAACATCTGGCTATTTTCTTGGAATCAACGCTCCAAAGCAGACTTTTGCACACAATGGCCAGCATAAGTATAAAGTAATTTTCTGTATCACTCTAATCATTGACATCAGTAAAGCCATTAGAAAATTATATAATAGAAATGAACTTAATTTTTGGTGCCTTCCCAATTCCATTTCTTCCTCCTCTGGTATTATGATATAATAAGAAATATATATTTGGTCTTCATCCCCAGTTCCTGATGCAAGATCCTGTCTCCACTCCTAAAACCCTTGTAAACTTCCTGAGTGATAGCATGAGAGGAGCATAACAAGCCCCTTGCAACCATCCCTGAGTCTATGCTAATGAGGTAACTCTTGGAGAATGGGAGCTGGTTGCCAGAGGAACCAACCATGTGATTATAAGGCTAGAATCTTCAGTCCCATCCTCCCTCTGGGGAAGGATACAGGGACTAGAGATTGAGCTCAATCATCAATAGCCAATGATTTAATCAAGTGTGCCTATATAGTGGAGTCTCCATAAAATCCCTAAAGGCAGGGATTCAGAGAACTTCTAATTTGATGAACACATGCAGGTGCTAAGAGGATAGCATATGAGAGAGGGCATGGAAGCTCTCTGCCCTTCCCTGACCTAGCCCTATGGACTTCTTTATCTGGCTGTTCCTTTGTATTCTTTATAATATCTCACGTAATAAACCACTTCCCTGAGTTTTATGAGCCATTTTAGCAAATTATCAGACCCAAAGAGGAAGTCTTCGGAAGTGCTGATTTATGGCTGGTAGCTCAGAAGTGGCATCTAAGTGAGAGCTGTTTTGTGGGACTGAGCCCTTCCCCTGGGGGTCTGCACTAACTCCAGGCAGTTGGGATTACAATTAATTTAAATAGTAGGATACGTAGTCACCATCTGCCAAGAATTGGAGAACTGGTTGATGTGGGGGAGAACCCCAACACATTTGGTGCCAGGACTATCGACTGTGTGTGTGTGTGTGTGTGTGTGTTTTACCTTCCTTCTCCCAGTTCACAGGTTTCCCTTTCCATGAAGCATTTCCTGAATTGTCCTGCCTACCTCTCCCCAGACTCCCATGCTTATCCTCAAATTAACACAAATTAACATCTGTCATTCAGCATATACACAACACTCAACACAGTGTGTAGTATGTATTAATAATAGACCCTCAACTAAATACTTTTTTAATGGACAAGTGAATGAGTGCTTTAGAATTATGCTGATAAGAACAGAGAACATGGTAATGGGACAAATTTATAAAATACAATACCCCAAAAAAACCATCTCAAATGGAAAATGTAAACTTTATTGAGAGAAGATTTTTTTATATACTTCTTGGAGACATAACAATCTAGAATGAAGATCCTGTCAAAAGTTCTAGATCCATTTGCCCATAAACTGGAAATACCACAAGCCATGTGCAGTGAGGCAGGGGGCTTGCTTCTCCCACAATATCAGCAGGAATTAAACTTTAGCAGTGGTTGGGCTTGCCAGGCTGAACACACAAGGCCTGAAAGCAAAGGTTTCAAGCAGGATACCTAGAAGACAAATTCGACTTGCAGGGATCCATGTTATACACTAGAGTTTTTTCTAATTTTTAATTTATTGCCAACTTTTAAGCAAGGGTAGCTTTCAGATAGAAATCTGGATTTCTAACTTAAAAAAAAAAAAACCCTGAAGATCTGGTAATGTTGAACTCACATAACCATATAGCAATTATGAGCTGAGTCTGAGTAGGGACAATCCAGTTAAGATGGGCTGAATGCATCCTATTTTTTTCAATGGCCCCTCTTCATGAATATATGCCTTTTTCATGAACTCTCAAGGCATTTGATTTTGTTGCTCCTGGCCTAGAGTCATCTAGAAAACTTAATGTAGGTGATAGCATATATAAAATGTCCTCAATTTTTAAATATTAGTATTCATTAGCAAATAATAAAGCACCGTACTATGGATGTGTGCCATGGGAAAAAATACTACCAATAAATTGTATTATATACATGTGCTCAGGCTTCTTTCTCACCAGACTGTTGACAGTAGAAAGATATGCCTTTCTTTTCATCTCATATTTTGGTGCCATGAACTAGTAAGTTGACCAATGCACAAAGGGAAACTAATGCAATAGACCTAAAGAAATCACACATGGATGTATCTATTGCCTAAATCATTGAAAATACTTATTGAATACATTGCCCAGCATTATTCATGGTGCTGGATTTTAGCAATGAAAAAAGGGACTCGAATCCCCACCCTTATCGATCTTGTTGTCTAGTGTTTGTGTTTAGGAGGAGAGGGCAGCGAAGAGGATAAACAAACAAATAAATAATACAAAACATAAATGATCAAATTGCAATAACTGGTTTTAATAAAATTAAAGCAAGAAAGGGGAATAGGGAAATCTAGGTCAACATAATTTAAAATAAGGTAGTCAGGGTATGTGTCACTAAAAGGGCAACACTTGAAGGACATGACAGAGCAAGCTACGAAAATAGCTTGGGAAAGAACCTTCCAAAAAGAACGTAAACCAAGGACAAAAGAATCAAGGCTATAGAAACATGGCTGCCTGTTCAAGGGATGGAAAGGATGGTAGAGTCTCTGGATGAATGAGCAAGAGAGAGAGTGGTAGGAGGCCAGGAAAGTAGTCAGAGGGTGAATCACATAGGCCCGTGTATGTTATTTTAAGTAACTGAGCTCTAATCTAAGGGGAGTATTTAGAGTAGAGGTATGATATCACCTGGTTTTATATTTTAAAGGGATCATTTGGGCTGCTGTTTTGGCTGTTGAGTTAGACTGTAGGAGGGAAACAGGGAAAACAAGAATACTACTTGAGAAGAATGTTCAGGCAAGAGAGAATGTTGGCTTGGACCAAGATAAAATCAGTGGGAATGATAAAGAGTCCTCAGATTTGGAATATAACTTCAGATAGAAATTACTAATGGATATGTGTCATGGAAGAGAAAAAAGAGGTCAAAGATGACTCCAAGGTTTTTTGACGTGGGAAACTGGAGAGTAGAGTTGCTATTCGCTAAGATGGAAAAGACTAAAACAATTGCATGGGAGGTGGGGTGTTATTCAAGGTTCTACAGAGAAATGGGAATCAATAGGATATAGATATAGATAGATAAATAAAGAGACATATGGTATTAGCTCATATATGGAGGCAGAGAAGTCCCACCTTCTGCTGTCTGCAGGTCAAAAAAAGCCAGTGGTGTTCAAAAGCCTGAGAGCTAAGAACCAGTGGTGGGGATTCTAGTCAGGCTCTGAAGGCATGAGAATTACAAGTCTCAAGGGCAGGATAAGATTAAATTGGGACTAACTGATCAACACTAATGTGCACATAGGGGAAGTACCATTCATAGGGTGCCGGGCAGGTGGGAGGGGGGAAAAGGGGATGATTAAATCCACAACTAATGGATGTGGTGAGCACTGTCTGGGATGGACACCCTTGTCAGATGGTGCAAAGGCAATTTATGTAACTAAAGCGTTTGTGCCCCCTTAATACTCTGAAATTTTAAAAAATAAAAATAAATGAAAGATTGATGTCCCAGCTCACACAATCAGGCAGAGACCCAATGTAACCTTTCTCTGCCTTTTACTTCTATTTAGGCCCTCAACAGATTGGATGGTGCCCACCTACACGGGGAAAGGCCATCTGCTCTACTCAACCCACCAACTCAAATGCTAATCTCCTCTAGAAACACCCTCTCAAACACAACCAGAAATAATGTTTAACCAGCTATCTGAGCAGCTCATGGCCCAAATTGACACAGAAAATTAACCGTCACAGAGGGTAGATCAAGAGGTTACTTTAGGATACTTCAGGTTTCAAATGCTTAGTAGATGATCAAGTGGACTAAAGGTAAATTTTGGGATTCTACTATTAATATTTAAAGATGCTAATTAAAACCGTGAGGCTGAAGTTTTATTTTATTGTATTGTATTTTATTTTATTATTTTTTTGAGACAGAGTCTCACTCTGTTGCCTAGGCTAGAATGCAATGGGGTCATCATAGCTCACAGCAACCTCAAACTCCTGGGCTCAAGCAATCCTCCTGCCTCAGCCTCCCATGTAGCTGGGACTACAGGTGTGAGCCCCCATGCCTCATGAATTTTCTTCTATTTTTTAGTAGAGACAGGGTCTTGCTCTTGCTCAGGCTAGTCTCAAACTCCTGAGTTCAAGTGATCCTCCCTCTTAGGCCTTCCGGAGTGCTAGGATTACAGGTGTGAGTCACCATGCCTGGCCTGAGCCTGTAGCTGTAGAGGAAGTAGAGCAAGGTGCCCAAATAGAAACCTCCAGCAATCGTCCCTTCACAGAAACACCTAATTCAACAACTATCTACACAAGATTGCACCTTCAGAATAACAAAAAATCAGGTGAACAATCACAGTATCTGGCTTTAACATTATATCAAGGAAAGAGGCACTGAAGAGGGCAAAAAAGACAGTCCTGCATTGCCTATGCCACCCCTCCCCTATCCCCTAGCAGTAAAGCACCAAAATGCCCAGTGGAAAATCTGTGTGCTGGGGGAGGGAGATTGAAATGATTGTGGAGCTTTGCTCTGGAACTCAGGGCTGCCCTGTCTCAGGGGAACACAGCACAAGGAAGAATTCTGCCAGCATCCATGGAGGGACCATTTAGACAAGCCCAGACAGGGGGAAATCCTCCTCGGCTCTGAAATCTGAGTTCCAGCTAGCCCCACCACTGGCTAACAAAAGTGTCCTGAGACCTGGAATAAATTAAGAAGTCAGTCAGGTCACAAAGTCCTGGAAGAACAATGCCAAAGATACACCAAAAAATCTTGAAGCTTTTTTAGAGATAAGTGGCAAATTTAACACTGAGCTTGCTGGGTAGTCAGTACAAACTGAAAAATTATTAAAATTTTCAGTTTATAATTCTCAAGAATTTTAAAATAATAATGAATAATAACAATAACACTTTCTTCAAAGAAAGAAGAAAATTGCTCTTGACAGTGAAGCCTGAAGGAATGTCTTCCTGTTGGACATCAGAAAGAGGAAACTGTGATGACAGTAATAAATCACCTTCTCAACAACAGTCCAGAGGTACATTCAACAATGAGTTTCAGAGGTCCATTCCTGGAAGCCCCCTGATGAAGGACAGTAGCTATCACCAAGCTACAACTCAATGAAAGTCAAAACATTATGCTTCAAGAACACAATACTTTAATATTCTAAGTTCATTTAAGATTGAAATTTAAAGTAGATTGAACAGCAACTGCTTTGTCTTTTTGGAGATTCATAAAATATCATTTAAACCCAAATTTTCACAAATAAATTAACCATAAATATATTTTGGGGCAGCTTATTAACTCTTGAAGTATACCAAAATCAGGAAACCTACTTTGTAAAACACTGTTCTAAAGCTACATATATACTAAATGAGCATATATATATATATATATATATATATATAATATATATATTATATATATAATGTGTTTATATACAAGTATATATATATATATTCAGAGAGAGAGGATTCTCTAGACAACCATCCACAAATAATCTTTTGATAATTATTATTTAGATAATCTTCACAACAATTTTCTTACAACTAATCTTCTGATAAATATTTGGTAGCAAAAAAATATGAGATTATACTCTGAAAAATATATGGATTACCATATTCTGTATACTAATTTAGTATGAATATTTTTATTTGACAGTAAGCTAAACTGGGTTAGAATTGATAGCCTCTTGCAACCTGCTGAAGAACCTAACCAGGGCTTGTGTGTACACAAATAGTCATTCCTCTTCCTCATAATAATTACAATCTGATGAATCAGGAGTGCCATCTTCAAGGCTAAAAGACATTTCACAAAAAGCTTGTTTACAAAGAATCTTATAAAGATGTTCTTTGACTTACAATAGTTCAATTTATGATTTTTCAATTTTACAATGGTGCGAAAGTGACACGCATTCAGTAGAAAACATACTTTGAATTTTCATTCAAAATTCCTTAAGCCTCGTTTATAAAATAGGCTTTGTGTTGGATGATTTTTGCCCAAGTGTAGGAACATGTGAGTGCTCTAAGCACGTTTATGGTAGGCTAGCCTAAGCTATGATGTTTGGTAGATTAAACATATTAAATGCATTTGTGACTTATAATATATTCAGTTCACAGTGGGTTTATCAAGACATAATCCCATCTTAAGTCAAGGACCACCTATAGTTTGCTTTCAAGGAAATGTCCTGATCTGTAGCTAATAAAGAAAAACTTCATGAATATATTGATCTCTTTTAGAGGTTGGTTATTTTTATTTTCTAAAATATAAAATTAACAGAATCTTAATATACTTACTTGTTAACAAGGCAATTTCAAATA
Source organism: Mirza zaza (assembly GCA_008750895.1). NCBI lineage: Eukaryota > Metazoa > Chordata > Mammalia > Primates > Cheirogaleidae > Mirza > Mirza zaza. Next base: position 25,154 of record VSMD01124871.1, read on the forward strand.
GCTGAACAAATAAGTAAGCTAGTCAAACAACTCAAAGAATTTAAAACTTCTCAAAGTTTCAAATCACAGTCTGACAGCCAGGCAGCAAGTGACAAGTGCTACTCATCAAAAACAAAAAAGGAACACTTATTTTCATTCATTTTTATGTCCCTATGACAAGTTAGGCGAATATGACATAGATATTATGAATGAGGTGGAAACAGTTCATGGTCTATTCACTGAAAAATCAATGAGGTGAGAGCAGACAAGTTAGCATTTTGCAATGTGCACCTGCTCTTCTTAGACACAAAAGTAGGCATTTAACAGCATTGACCTATATCACCTGCCTCAGCCTTTGCCACCTCTTTCAGAAATCTTCACTTCCTATGACACTGCTTCAAAAGCATAAACAGCAGCTTTTCCTTCCATCTATCCCATCTAGACTCCTACATATTTTCAGGCCATGTCATGTGGCTAGACCTGGCATTAGGCAACTGTTACCACTAAAACTTTCTGAAAATCCATGTTGAGAATGCAAGAAAGCTTTGGAACAATTTATAATAAATGGGACTGACATTAGCATTGGTATTCTGGGCTGAATGTTCCAAACCCTGAATGCAGGGGCAAGATGGCTGACTAGAGACGTGGCTTATCGGACCATCTTGACTGCAAGGCAGGATATCGGACAGAAAAGAGGGGAGAAGAATTGCAGCTCACTTGTAGATCAGAGAGAAAGAAATCAGAGACGGCTGGGGACCCCACAGTGAAAACTCTAAGCCAAGAAGTAAGAATATAAAGAGGAGAAGATATTGGTGAGCATCAAACCCAGAGAGGCTTGGATCCCAGTGAAAGGGTAAGGGGGGATTCCCCTCCCCCTTGTAAGTGCCTTCAGTGAACAGCGGAACACTAAGTACACTGAAGCCTCTTCCACCCTCCAGAAGCTAAGGCATGGCGGCAAATATAGAACACTAGGGTGAACTATAGAGTCACAGGAATTTGGGTAGCCTGAGTGGGACACCCCCCTCCCCAGGAGAGTCCCACAGAGCCCAGAGTGCCAGCTTTCTCCCATCCAGACACTTTCCCCTGCCACCTTCCCTATCCACTGCAACTGAGAAAGCAGTGTGAGCTTGGGCTGTCTAGGAGCTGTGGCCCCTCCCCAACCCAGTATAACTACAAATGTAGTTTGAGCCAAGAAGTTCAGGAATGGCCTCTTTTTGTTTCTCTCTGGTGGCCATGTATGCCAGGCTGAGGTCTCCTCAGAAAGTGGAACCCACACTTCTTCCCTCTGAGGTCTTCTGGTGGAACAGAAGTGAACAATTTGGGAACTTTCTGCCAGCAAGTATTTCATGGGGTTGCACATAGACAGCTCAGACAAGCATGCTGGCCTTAGTTCAACCCAGACACAAGAGGGATGCAGGAGAGAAGTCTGGGAGTCATACTCAGATGGGAAGGAAGCCCATGTGGACATAACTGATGGGAGAATATAGTGGAGTGCTGAGGAATGAGAATCTGGGAGTGCACTCATCTACCCTCATTGGAGAACCGCCATATTGGATAAGAGCATGGCATTTGGAGAACAGTAGCTTTGCCCCTGGTTCCATGGCAACTGAATGCCTCAGAATCAGGCACACTGGCTGACTGGGTGCTGCAGCCCCTGCCCTGACTCATTACAACATGGAGAGTAGTTCATGCTGAGAAATATGTGAGTGGCCATTTCTCTCTGGCAGGCACGTGCTACAAGCAGAGGTCCCCATAGTTACAAAGGCCAACACCTCTTCCTACAAGGACTGGTTGTGGAACAGGGGTGCACAACTTTGGAATGTCCTTCTTGCAGGCATTTTATAGAGACACATGCTAGTGGGTCAGACATTCAGACTGGGGGGTGATTTGAGAGCTGGACTCAGGTGGTGAGGGAGCACACATGGACTGAACTGATGGGAGTGTGCTACAGGGATCCAAGGAGTGCTGATTTGGGGAGTGTCGACCCCTCCCCATAGAAAACTATGCCACCGGATAATAGTAGAAAGGTCCCAGCCAGGTGCTTTAATGCTCAGCATTAGGTCCCTCTCCCATGAATAGCCCTCCTGGTTTGGTGAGCCCATTCTGATCTTCATACCAGCGGCTCCCTCTAGTGACCAGAGAAGCATTTTCTAAGCACTGCTGGTGCTTTGCAAAGCTTTTCCAGGCTCTCTCATCCTAGCCATGAATTTCCTTGCTCCTCCCTCTACCTCAGTGGTGGTGGAGATCAAGCAATACCTGGGAGCTTCAGGGTCTCTCCTAAAGCTTAGAGCACTCAAGTACTCCACCTGGGGGACCCGAGTCTGCCACAGGCACAAAGTAATATCTTGGCAGCTGGCTTTTTCATACAAACATCAACCAATGACAAGGAGAACAGCACTATAGTGCATCATAGCATCACCCAACTCAAGCAAACATAGAATGACTGATTTGTACTCACAAGTGTCACCTCCCATATTGGAGATTAAGCTGGGAATCCCAATATAATTCACAATTCTGGGAAGAGGTGAAGACAGCAGGACAAAGGCAAACTGAGAGGATCATCAAACCTGTTTGAACACCTCATAGGCAATTTGGGACCAGCACTCTTCTCCCTGGCACAGTCAGGGATTGATCTTCAGGGACCCAGGGACAGACCCAGAAGCCTGGCCCAGAACACCCAAGACTGGATTGAGAGGCCAGATGAAAAGGAATCAGTGAAAGAACTCCAGAAGTATGAAAAATCAGAGCAAAAGGTCACCTATAAAAGGAAACAATAATTTTTGCCAATGGATACCAACCAAAATGAAAATATCAAAATGACAGATAAAGATTTCCAAATTTGGATTATAAGTAAGTTCAACAAAATACATGAGAAAATGGAAAACCAACACAAAGAAACCACAAGAGCAATAAAGAAAATGAATTAAAAATTAACTAAAGAAATTGAATTATTTAAAAAAATCAAATAGAATTTCTAGAAATAAAAAATTTATTCAAGGAAATACAAAACATGGTGCAAAGTTTTAAGGATAGACTAGACAAGGCAGAAGAAGGAGTCTCTGAGCTTGAAGTCAACACCTTTGAATTAAACAAGTCAGTCAAAGATAAGAACAGAAAAATAAGAGGAATGAACAAAGTCTACAAGAAATATTGGATTATATAAAGAGGACAATAATAAGAATCACAAACATCCCTGAGGGTGAAGAAGAGAACACAAAAGAGTTGGAAAACCTATTTGAGGGAATAATTGAGGAAAAGTTCCCTGGTCTTCCTAGAAATTTAGACATCCAGGAACAAGAAGCTCAGTGAGCTCCCAGGAGATTCACTGAAAAGAGGCAGTCACCTCAACACATAGTCATCAGACTGGCCAAAGTTAATAACACAAAGGAGAAATTCCTATGAATTAGGTGAAAACCATCAGGTACCTTACAAAGGAAAACCCATCAGGCTAACCACCACAGACTTCTCAACTGAGACCTTACAAGACAGAAGGGATTGGGGCCCCATCCTTAGTCTTCTTAAACAGAATAATGGTCAGATTAGAAATCTGAATCCTGCAAACTAAGTTTTTTATGTAAAGGTGAAATAAAGACCTTTTTAAAGAAACAAACACTGAGGAAATTTGTCAAGACCAGACCAGTCCTACAGGAAGTACTCGTATCTGCATTATACATCAATCAACACCCACCTGTAGACACCCACCAGTATAAAATCACCCAAAAGGTAAACTTCAGAGACCATATATAATAAAACCTCAAGAAGTAAAACAAAACAATAAGATTCTACCAAACAGGATGAAGAGAAATCCATCCCACTTACCAATTTTTTCAATAAATGTGAACAGTTTGAATTCACCACTCAAGAGATATAGACTGGCTGAATGGATAAAAAAAAATATAAGCCAAGTATTTACTGTGTCTAGGAAATATATCTAACCTACAAAGACTCATTCGGACTCAAGGTAAAGTGATGGAAAAAAATCTATGCAAATGGAAATCAAAAGAAAGCAGGTGTAGCCATTCTCATATCAGACAACAAAGACTTCAAATCAACAAGAACAAAGAAAGACAAAGATGGTCATTATATAAACAATTCAACAAGAAGACATAACAATCCTAAATATTTATGCACCTAATATAGTTGTGCCCAAATTCATAAAGCAAACCCTACAAGATCTAAAAAAAAAAAAAAGTGACAAACAACAGCATATTAATGGCTAAGGACTTCAAAACCCACTGACAGAACTAGACAGATTCTCCAAGCAGAAAATAAACAAACACACACTGGACATAAATGGCACTCTAGAGCAAATGAGCCCAATAGGCATGTAAAGAATATTCTACCCCAAAACTACTTAATATACATTCTTCTCATAAGCATATGGGACATTCTCTAAGTCTGATCACATAAAAACTTACCTGAGCAAATTCAAAAAATTAGAAATTATACCATGTATCTTCTCAGACCACAGTGGAATAAAATTAGAAATCAACACCAACAGAAACACTCAATCCTACACAAAGTCATGGAAATTAGACATCCTACTGCTCAATGATTATTGGTTCAAGGAGGAAATTATGATGGAAATCAAAAGATTCCTTGAATTAAATGACAAGGGAGACACAAGCTATCAAAACTATGGGATTCAGCTAACTAAAGCAGTCCCAGGGGAAAATTTATAGCCTTAAATGCCTACATCGAAAATGCAAAAAATTTCAAATGAACAATCTAGTGAATTATCTCAAGGAAATAGAAAAGGAAGGACAAACCAAACCCAAACACAGCAGAATAAAAGAAATAACTAAAGTCAGAGCTGAACTATATGGAATCAAAAAGAAATGAAAAATATAGAGGTTTAATGAAACAAAAAGATAGTCCTTTGAAAAGATAAACAAAATGGAAAAAATTCTTATAAGATTAACCAGAAATAGAAAAGAAGGGCCCAACTAAGCTCAGTCAGAAATGAGAAAGGAAATATTACAACCGATATCACAGAAATATGAAACATCATCTGTGAATACTATAAAAATCTCTATGCATATGAATTCAAAAATGTTGAGGAAATGCACAAATTCCTGGAAACACATAACCGCCCAAGACTCAATCAGGAAGAAATAGAATTCTTGAAAAGACCCAATAACAAGCAACAAATTTGAAGCAGCAATGTCTTCCAACAAAAAAGCCCTGAACCAGATGGCTTCATGGCTGAATTTTATCATACCTACAAAGAAGAATTGGTACCCATACTGCAGATATTATTTCATAATATTGAAAAAGAAGAAATCCTGCCCATCTCATACAATGAAACCAGTATCACCTTGATATCAAAGCCAGGGAAGGACACAACAACCACAAAACATAAAATTATGGACCAATATCCCTTATGAATACAGAATCAAAAAATCTCAACAAAATTATAGCAAACTGAATTCAGCAGCACATCAAAAAAATAATTCACCACAACAAAGTAGGCTTCGTCCCAGGGATGCAAGGACGTTTCAACATTCACATATCCATAAATATGATACATCACATAAACAAAGGCAAAAACAAAGTTCATATCATCTCAAAAGATGCAGAAAAAGCATTCCACAAAATTCAACACCCTTTGATTATAACAAAAACTCTTAACAAAACAGGCATACCTATACCAAAATTATAAAAGCCATAAATGACAAAACCACAACCAACATAATATTAAAGGGGGAAAAGTTGAAAGCATTCCCAGTTAGAACTGGAACCAGACAAGGATACCCACTGTCACCACTTCTATTCAACATAGTGCTACAAGTCCTATCCAGAGCAATCAGCCAAGAAAAGGAAATTAAGGGTATCCAAATGGGGAAAGAAGAGGTCAAACTATCGGGTCATTGCTGATGGTCTGATCTTACACCTAGGAAACCCATAAGATTTCACCAAGAGATTCCAGGAATTGATAAATTCTGCAAAGTCTCAGGGCACAAAATTAATGTACACAAATCTGTAGCATTACTATAAATCTACAACAGTTGAGCTGAGAATCAAATCAAAGATGCTATAATTTTCACAATAGCTACAAAGAAAATAAAATACCTTTGAATATATTTAACCAAGGATGTGAAAGATCTCTACAAAGAGAACTATGAGTCACTGACGAAGGAAATTGCAGATGATGTAAATAAATGGAAAAACATATTGTGTTCATGGCTCAGCAGAATTAACATTGTTAAAATGTCCATACTACCCAAAGTAATTTACAGATTTAATGAAATCCCCATCAACATACCAACATCATTTTCACAGATCTAGAAAAATAATTCTGTGCTTCATTTAGAACCTGCAAAGAGCTCAGATAGCCAAAGCAACCTTAAACAAAACAAAAAAATTGAGGAGCATCACCTTACCAGACTTTAAGCTATACTACAAAACTATAGTAACCAAAACAACATGTTACTGGAACAAAAATAGAGTAATAGACCAATGGAACAGAACAGAGAACTGGATATAAGACCATCTACATGTTGCCATCTTTGACAAAGCAGACAACAATATACACTGGGGAAAAGAATTCCTATTCAATAAATGGTACTGTGAAAACTGGATAGCCAGATGTAGAAGATTGAAACAGGATCCATACCTCTTACCACGGCCTAAAATTAATTCAATATTGACAATAGACTTAAATCTAATTGAAACAATTAGAATTCTAGAAGAAAATGTTGGAAAAACTCCTCTAGAAATAGGCAAAGAATTTATGAAGAAGACTCTAGTGGCAATCACAGCAGCAACAACAAAAATAAATAAATAAAACTTGATTAAATTAAAAGGCTTCTGCACAGCCAAGGCAACAACTAACAGAGTAAACAGACAACATACAGAATGGGGAGAAAATATTTGCATGCTATATATCTGATAATGGACTAATAACCAGAGTCTACAAAAACCTCAAGCAAATCAGCAAGGAAAAAAATCAAACAACCCCATTAAAAAGTGGGCAAAAGAAACTTTTCAAAGAAGATAGTCCAGTGACCAATAAACATATGAAAAAAAAGGCTCAAAGTCAATACTCATCAGGGAAATGCAAATCAAAATCACAATGAGATATCACCTAATCCCAGTGAGAATAGCTTTTACCAAAAAGTTCCAAAACAATAGATGCTGGCATGGGTGTGGAGAGAAAGGAATTCTTAAACACTGTTGGTGGGACTGAAAACTAGTACAACCTCTATGGAAAATAGTACAGAGATTCCCCAAAGAACTAAAAGTAGGTCTACTATTTGATCCAGCAATCCCACTACAGGGTATTTACCCAAAGGAAAAAAAGTCATTTTATCAAAAAGACACTTTCACTCAAATGTTTATTGCAGAACAATTCATAACCACAAAGATGTGGAATCAACCCAGCTGCCCATCAATTCATGAGTGGATTAATAAAATGTGGTATATGTGTACCATGGACTCAGCCATAAAAAATGAATTAATAGCTTTTGAAACAATCTGGATGGCATGGAGATGATTCTCCTAAGTATCTCAAGAATGGAAAAACAAACACCACATATACTCTCTATTAAATTGGAACTAACAGAACAGCACTCATGCACAGATGGAAGCAGAATTCAACATAAATCGAGCAGATGACAGGGGGAGGAGGGGATGGACAAAATCATACTTAATGGGTACAATGTACCCTATCTGTGTGATGGGCCCACTTTTAACTTTGTCTCAAGCAGTACAACAGCAACCCATGTAACCAAAACATTTATACCCCTGTAATATTCTGAATAAAACTTTTTTAAAAAAACTGAAGACAATGGGAGATTTATTAAAATGATATTCAACCTACTTCTAAAAAAATCTTTGGTTTCTACTCAATACGTCCAGCCAGTCATATAAGAGTTTTAGTTTGAAGCAAAGTATTTGACATATAGACCAGATCTCATCAAATCATTCTTGGGAGTTTACCAAAATTAGCAAAATACCCTCAAATTTGTGTGCTTTATGAGAATTGTCAATAACCTGACGAGGTCTTTTAGGAGAATTTGCAAAGATAGGATCTATAATCTGTGGATCCTCATTACCTCCCTTCTTAGGTAGCTTCCATGCACTATTTTAAAGCAGCATTATTTTCCTATGCTCAGACATGTCCTCATGAATTTTGAGTTCCTCTCTTCAGAAGCCTTCACTCAGAACAATAAAAAGTTCTTTACAATAGTGTCCCTAACAGTCCTATAAGTTGGCTTCTTAAGTTTAAAAATAGTCATAATGGAAGCTAAAATTTTAAATTGCATCTTCTCAGCGTTTGTTGTTATTGCTTCCCAGTGCTTCTTATTTGGAAATATTAGTCATGAAAAGAATAATAAAAATGTAAATTGTTATGCCAGTTGGGTTGCCAGAGGATATTCATTCTTATAAAATCTGAATTATGCCAGGTACCCACTAATTTAAACTACAACCATTCTTCATGCAATTAAAATGATCATGTGGCATAGACACAGGAATCAATCATATTGTCTACCTTTCTTGCTTATCAGAAATAAACAATAATAATTAAAGGATGCCTTCAGCATTTTGCATGGCAGGTATTTCCAAATTTATGAATGTGAAATAATGATTTCCCTTTTGGGCAAGATTGTGCTTTGCTATTGTGGTAATAATAAAAGCAGTGATGAATATCAGAATAAGAAAAAGCCTTCCTAATAGCTCAAAAAAATAGTTTTCCAACAATTTCTACCTTGCTAGGAGGAGCACAGCACATGAAAAATTTATTTAAGTGGAGCCTAATGATTTGTGAGAACCCAGATAAAATACTGCAGTTGGGTAGAGCAAAATAATTCAGACTTTTTAAAGGAAGATGCTCCAATGTTAGGACTGACAATATGAGGGCACTCATATTGGTGAGATACGAAATAGTCTTACTGAAGCAGGAGCTTCAGAAAAGGATCTATAATTGTTCACAAAGTTTCTCTCAACATGCCAAGATAATCTTCATTCATATTTTTCTAAGCAATCATGAAACCTTGGGCTGAATGCTGGGAAGGCCTAGACACTTGTAGAAAACCATGTACTCTATATTCAGAATTAACCTGAAAGGGATGATGAAAAATAAAGGCAGAGGTACAACTGTGCCAAATTTAAATTCACATAAGCTGGCAGCCATAGGTCAATTGGGTAGCGTCTTTATTATCGTCAAGTTTAGCTTGACTAGGAATCCATAAACAATTATAGAAAAAACCCAGACATATAACTTCCCCATTTTCTTCTGTGGTCTTGTCCTTGCATTTGTGTGTAGGGTGACCCATGAGAATAGTGGATTCATACATTCTAAAGTAATTGTGATGGGAAAAATAATCTATACTTCACAGATATCTGAAAGTTGATCATCCTCCTCAAGATCCTCCCTGCACAATTTGGGGCCAAGAGTGGTGCATTCTATACATTTTTTTTTCCTTAACAAGGAAGCCACATTCTCTGAGTACAGAAGACAGGAATTCCTCGACCCTTTCATCCTTTATTTTTCTGTTGGAGGCCTGAGCTCTTATGTATAAGCTTACAGTCATAAGCTCAGCTACAAAAACTAGTTCCTTTCAGGTATTTGGCAGTCTGCTTTCCTTTAATCTTTCACTTTTTTAGAGTCATTTCAAAGGCAGCAGAATGAAAAGTCAAAGGCAGTTGAAAAGAGGCTGCTCTTCCACTAGCTGGAGATAACTTCATGTTTTTTGAAAAACACAGACATGGGGTGGTTTCCTGTGAATGCTATGACAGAAGAAAGAGTGGGCTCTTTCTCCTCATCCCCTCACCTTCACAACAAACTCATCACAAATGTAAGTGAATTTAGCCATCCAGTCTCACATGATGCAGATTTTTTTCCCCTTCCTATTAATTCTGAGTCTGAAATAGCTTTTTCTCAAGCCAGCCCATCCAGGAGAACCCAGGTCTAGTCTACACATGGACACCGTAGGAAACCTATACGGAATAAGGCTGGGTTAGTGCTTCACTTAGCTCTCTAAGATTGTGTTTACAGGGCAGACAGAAGACTATTACAGCAAGGCTATCCATACAGTGTCCCATGATGGATCAGATTTTGATGCTTAGATAGACACAATCATATCATGGAGAATACAGAAGAATTGAAGACAACTGATCACTAGAGTTCTTGCAAATTTACAAAGATGACAGAAAAAAACTGGCAATAATTGTGAAATGTACCATTAACAATTATGTGTAAAGAAATTGTTTATTGCTTCCTATAAGAGAAATTTTCTAAGTAAGATACTTTTCCAAGTGGAGAATGCAACAGTGGTGATAATATTATTTGCAAATCATTATAATGTGGTTCTATAGGCATATTACATTCCTAAGCAATTTCCTGGATGTACCCAGAAGTAGATTAAAATATGACAAGGCACAGAACTGCAACAGAGTAAAAAAATCCTAAATAAGACTAAATATAGATTGTGCACAATTTAAGAAGATATAGATATGTAGATATATTACTCAATTTAAATTCAAATATGCCATCTTTAGTCTTTACAAATAGTGGATCCATCACTTACTTGTATTACTGAAAATATTACTATGTTTATGTAATGGATTTTTCTGTTAGATTTGATATAACATGACCAGTTCCATATCTAGAGCTTCTATAATGATCAATTCTATCTCATCTTCAAAATTATTCCTCTTGAGAAAACACAGGCTATTTAAACCAGGGGCGGCTAACTCTCAATTCAGAGTCCCTATATAAATTCCTGCATTTCAAAAACTGTTCCCCCACCCACTCACACACCATCAAACACAAATATTATAAAAGTCATGTGCAGACCCCTATCAATAAGTTATTAAGGCATAATATGTTCACTAAAAATTAATAGATTAATAGATTCAATATATGACATGATTAAGCCTAAGAAATAAGGATCTTTCTTTTGCTTTTTATGAGGGTGGCAAAACATGGGATAGAAGAGTTAGTGCTTTGGCAATAGATGGCAATAATTGACTCCACATAATCAAAAATTCGATGGTCACATTGCTGCCATAGAGCAGGCATATTCTACTGCTTATTCAATTTCCACCTCTTTTTTCCTTCTAACTGAGCCCTATTTGATTCATTCTCCTTCAAAAGACCATGATTTTCAGGGAACTGCTTCTGACAATTATTAGAGGAGAGTAAATCTATTGACTGGTCTGAGGCTATATCGTGGGAGTCTAATTCCTCTTCCTGGGTTCAGCCATGAGCATAGGATACAATCTTGCAATCTTCTCCTGCCACAGCCTCTGGTTGCTGATTTCTGCCTGTGATGCCTGGGAATTTGTTCGCCCAGGAAGGCTTTGAAGGTAAGGTCACATTTGACATCAAAGGTGTGACAGGGTCCCTAAGACAACATTTCCAGAAAAAGGGCTTTTTATATTTTGATAATTAATAAAGACAAATGGAAGAAAGCAGATTCAAGTCTATAACAGTAAGAGAAAAAGAGCCAACAGATGCCACTTCCAGCAGATCCCTTGCTTTGGCTGCAGTTTACTTACCTGTGTCTTTGGCAATTTCCTCAATGTAAACCAGAACTACAAAGAAAAGTAATTTTCAATGAGCGAATTCATTTTGGTTAAGAGAGGTATGGCAGTCATGTTATATTATTTAAAATGCCAAATAGAATGAACTAATTATGTCTCTTAAAATGCCATGCTAGGGAGGATGCTGAGGTCCAGCCCCTGCCTGGTTGGAAGGAGATCAGTGCTTAGGGATGTCTGCCTGGAGCCAGCATTGAAGAATGGTAGCGGGCATGCCAAGTATTTGTCATCTTTAGTTTTGTTGATTTAATTAAAGTATGTGATGTGTGTATATTGCACCTCTATTAAATCCAAATATATGTGGTAACAAAAAGAAATATTTCTAAGTTAAATTTCTGCTCGTTATTCATTTATGTATTCAGTAAATATGTTGGGATGGGGCAGAAACAACCAATTATTTATAATGCAAGGCAAGAAGTGATAAGTGGCAAATACTATTAATATAATAAAAGAATGAAAAAGGCACAGCATTCTCTAGCTAAAATTAAACAATTTGCAGTCCTCTCTCTGAGATTAGATGCTTGACTCCTTAAGGTATCTTCAGTATTTTAGACTCTTTTGCCTTTTAAAAACAGATAAAGTAGCAATTATACCTAAGCCTAAGGCATAGTCAAGAGAAAGTAAAAAATGAAAAGGAAGAAACAGAAGTTTATAAGAGAAAATTCGAGAAAACTGAATGTAAGCGAAAAGAAAGAGGAGAATGGTCACCAGCAACTCTGTATGAGCCATTCAACAATCACCCAGGAAGTCTCAGTATGGTCTTGACAGTGCTGATCATCATGGTGTTTTCTGGATGCCTCTTGAGTTATTTTTATTTGAATATTTGATATTTTTGAAATAAAATAGGACTGCATAAAGAAATGGTGGTTCCTATCCAAATCTCAGTTCACCTAATCTAACCCATATTCCCAATATCATTATTACTGAAGCCCATCTTCAAAATACAACCATTTAATAACTTCTAGTCCAGCGAAGGAAATACCAGTGTTTCCAATATCTCATACTAAAGATTAATTCTGGAACTGTTGATAAGTCCCCTTTGATTTAAAGTTTCACCATTAGTATAATCTATCAGTTTTAAATCTACAATACCTTTTTCTGTGGGGGGTTGCATACTATGTTAACATTGAAATAAACATTATGGAAGCATACAAAAATGTTTTAAATTATCATTCCTTATACTTCTCCTTTCTACACTAACTCAGAAAGCAAATTTTAGTGGACTATAACAAAATAAAAATATCAGAATGTATAGACTCTGCAGCACTTTTACTTCAACTATGTGTATGTATTGGTATATTGAGTTATGTTGATTTTACAGTATTCCTTTTTATGGGTTGCAGTAAAAAATTTTGGAAGTCACTACTTTAAACTAATTAAACTAACTTTCATAATGCTATTTACCTATTCAATTTTTTAATGGAATCATCATTAATGATGTACATACAAGGATGCAGGAAATGATTGGGAACAATTACTAAATACTCCATTTAAAGCAATGGATTGTTTTAGAAAAATATTCGCATCTATACTTTGTAAATTTTTATAAACAAAATCCTCAATATGATACAGGAAAAAAAAAAACCAAAAACATAGAATTGCTCTGGTTGGAGAAGAGGACTGCTCCTCTTTTAGCCTGTCACCTCTTTTAGCCTTCCTGTGGAGAAACAGTGTTCGCAACACCTGTGTCAGATCTCAGCTCCTCCACAGGGATGTGTGTCATCTTTGATAAGTTGTTCAAGTTCTCCGGACCACATTGTTCCATCTGTAAAATAAGGCATTTATAGCCCCATTATGCTCACAGAAAAATTGTGAGCATAAATTCACAATAGATTTCATCTCCCAAGTTTCTAAGTTATTTCTGAGCTATTATTTTGTGCCAAATCAATGTTTTTTCCAATCATTGCAAAGGATCTTAAAAGTGTGTCAAAACCAAATTAATTTCAAATAACACTAACACATTTAGGTATTTGCAGCCCTTCCCCATGATGTTTGAAGATTGTTAATGTTATAAATAAACTCTGACTTAGAGATCTAGGGAAAACATATACATTCCATCTCTAGAAATTACCTCATCCAACATGAAATTCTATTATTTTAACTTCATTCCTTTGGATTAATATCTATATTGCACTAAAATGTGAAAAATTAAAAAAAAAAAAGAAACAAAAAAATTCATGGGAGAGTAAATCAGACTCTGAGCTACCCAAAAGTGTAACTTACATAGTTTTCTGGAATATTTTTCATATGTACCAGGTGCCTAAAGATAGATAAATAAAATAGTGCCCAGTGAGGTAAATCTAACAGTGAGGGGCAAAAGCAAGCATCAAAGAAACTTTTGTCTACCACTATTGAGGATAATTCCATTTGTTGTAAAAATAATATTACATTTTGCTGGGTAGTTTACAAAACTATCTCATACATTGTGGTCACTTGATTCCTGTAATATCCATGCAGAATACATACACTTTTACAAATTCTTTTTCAAAAAAATACTTAACTAAAATGAAACCAAGAGAAAGCTGAGTAAATTGCCTAATTTCCAAAGTTGGTAAGTTGTAAGATAATAACCTGAGAAAGGAACCTTGGCCTTCTATGGTCTTTTAGTGATATCTGCCCTCCCACTTTGCAGTGTCACATAAACCTGCCTTGAGTGTCATAAAACAAACATGAGATATCACAACCCTAATTACCAGAAACAGGAGCCCAGTCAACTCTTTGAAGGATAACAGGATATGCCACTTAGCATCACATTTACCTTTGGGTTTGCAGTTCATTAAATTGTCCTTGATGACCTTTAAAAAGTTAATGTAGCAAGCTTATTCCACAGTGCCAGGGTAGCTCTCTCTGGAGAGAGATTGAGTTCTTCAAAATAAATGAAAACTAACTAACTAACAAACACAAAGTATCGGTATTACTCCATGTCCTTTAGCTACAAAGTTTTAACGTTGCCATTAAATGACAAGGGAAATATTGCTACCAACACTTGACAGAATACCTTATTTATCAACAGTGAAAATCACTGAGTAAACAAGTAGTTTATAGCTTTGAAAGATGAGTTGAAAATTTATCTCTAACTTCAACACAGTATTTTCATTTCTCTGGTTGAAAAGCTGCTGCAAGAAAAAATAATGGTCATATTTGATCATTAGTTGACACTACAGAGAATGACAGAGGAAACATGAAAATGAATAAACAGCTTGAATCTTTAAATAACATTTCAGAAGATGTGACTTTGTGAATCAAATACAGTTTACTCAAGGGCACTGTTAAAAATGTTTACTAAGTTGCTTCTGTTTACAGTACAGGAAGAAGTTTACCTAAGGGCTACATTCGCTGATACTAAGTTTGCTTTATTAATACCATTTGATTTGTATTCTTATTCTTTGCTATTCTGATGTAGCATTGTGAGGTTTCTGAAGTAACCTTTAGGACTATCAAGAGTGTTGTCTCAGTAACTCTCACAGATCATCACGATGTGGGGGAAAGGATAATGTGCTGAACTGAAGTTTTAAAATAAAGGTATTTTTATTTGTAAAGCCATAGAATATTTCAAAGAATCCTTAAATATTATAAAGATTATCTAAATGCAGCCCAGATAGCTAAGTAGAGTAGACAACTGTCTATACATTTTGATTTCAGAAGTCCAGCTATCAATTTCCTGCTCTTCTCACTGTGACTTGTCCTTTTGCTCACTGGAACATGAAATTTCACACTTAGGATTTCTTTCTGCTAAACACTTTATCTATTATTATTCATGTAACCAAACATTTCTTAAAAAGCAGATATTCAAATGGACACCAATGTAAACCAAGACATTATTGAACATGTTGTATAAATGCCTTTCTGATAGAGAAGCAACATTAGATGCCAAGAAGGAAAGAAAAAAATGTTTTGCCTAACGAAAAGACAGAAAAAATATAGTCAAATTTTAAATTTCTAGTACATTTGCAAAGTAATATGTCATATGATCCAAACCATAGCAACCTCATAGAGTCCCTTCAGCTACTTTTCTCAAAAGAGGCTGTGGATAGGGTACACACTCAAAATATCCCAATAAAGAGCCTGGTATAATATATTAAGAAATGCATATGCACAGAGATACCAGGGAAATGTGAGTGAACCCATATGAGAAGTGACTTCGAAATGAGTTTCTGGCTTTAGTCTTTGTGGCTTTGTTTAAAATTTTTTTTGAGACAATTTGAGACTTATAGAGGAGTTGAAAAAATAGCACAGAGAGTTCCCATATACTTTTCACACATTTTCCCCTATGTTAACATCTTACATAACTATAGATCATTAATCGAAACTAAGAAATTAACCTCAGTATAATAACATACAACCAAAGTACAGAATTCAATCTGATTTCACCAGTTTTTCCATCAATGCCATTTTTCCTATTCCAGAATCTAATCAAGGATCCCACATGACACTGGTTGTCATGTCTTCTTAGTCTCTTCCAATCTGTGACAGTTCCTCAGTCTTTCCTCATCCTTCATGATCATGACATGATCAAATACTAAATAATATTCTATTACCTGGATGCACCCTAGTTTATCCATTTACCTACAGAATGGCATCTTGGTATTATAAATTGTGTCAATTATGAATAGAGCTCTATTAATACCCATGTGCCAGTTTTTGTGTGAATGTAAGTTTTCACCTCCTTTGGGCAAATACCAAGGAGTGTGTTTCCTGCATTGTATGTTTAGTTTTGTAAGAAACTGCCAAACTGTCTTTCAAAGTGGCTATACCATTTTGCATTCCTACCAACAATAAATGAGAGTTCCTGTTGCTACACATCCTCACAAGCATTTGGTGTTGGCAGTATTCTAGATTTTGGCCTTTTTTTTTTTTTAAGATAAATTCTAAATGAGCTGTAACAGATTTTGACCATTCTAATAGGTAATTAGTGGTGTCTCATTGTGGCTTCAATTTGCATTTCCCTGATGACATATGTTATGGAGAGCATCTTTTCAAATGTGCATTTGCTAGCTATATACATCTTTGATAAAGTTTCTGTTAAGATTTTTCATACACTTTTTAACCAGGTTGGTGTTTTCTTTTGTTGAATTTTAAGAGTTATTTGTATATTTTTGATAACTGTTCTTTATCATATCAGTCTTTTGCCAGTATTTTCTCCCAGTCTGTGGTTTGTCTTTACATTTTCTTAACAGGAAACTGTTAAGCAGAAATTTTCAATTTTAAAAAGGTCCATCTTACCAACTATTTCTTTCATGGATTGTGCCTCTAGTGTTGTATCTAAAAAGTCATCACCAAACCCAAGGTCATCTATAAATTTTCTTACATTAACTTCTAGGAGTTTTATAGTTTTGCATTTTACATTTAGGTCTGCGATCCATTTTTAGTTAATTTTTATGAATTGCACATCAATGTCTAGAGCGTTATACTTTTAACTGTAATATTTCAATGTGTAATGCAACTCAAACTGATTCCATTTTTTAATTCTTTTATTTTGAATTATGATGGATGCATGCTAGCTGTATGGGACACATGTGATGTTTTGATTTGAGCATACAATGGGTAATGATTAAATCAGGGTCATTAAGGTATCAGTCACCTCAAGCATTTATCATTGTTTTGTGTTAGGAACATTCCAATTCCAATTTTTCTGTTATTTTGAAATGTACAATAAATTATTCTTAACTATAATAGCCCTATTGTGCTACTGAACACTAGATCTTATTCCTTCTATATACGTGTATTTTTGTATCCATTAACCATATCCACTTTATCCAACCCCCAACCCCCACTATCCTACAACAGCCTTTGGTAACCATCATTCCACTGTCCATCTTCATAGTTCAATATTTTCTTTTACTCCCACATATTAATAAGAACATATAATATTTTGTCTTTCTGTGCCTGGCTTGATTTCTGTGTATGACATGAAGTAAATGTTGAGGTTCTTTTTTTGCTTTTTTATTTTTATTTTTTGGTTTTAGTCCTATCTCCAATTGATTCTGCAATATTTGCTGGAATAAACTTTGTTTCTTCTTTGAATTGCTTTGGTACTTTTGTCAACACCATTTGAATTCCTACTAATGGAACTATTTTTGGACTCTCGATTTTGTATTTTGATCTATTTTGTATGAGTTATTTGGAAGTATTATACTTAATTTTGAAATATTTGGGATATTTTATCAAGTCTTTATTGCTATTGATTTCTAGTTTAGGGGCAGAAAATTTACTTATAGGCAGATAATTTACTTCATATTATTTTTTCTTTAAAATGCATTAAGTCTTTTTACATGGTCCAAGATGGGGTCTATTTTTATGAAAATTTCTTATTTTTTTGAGAAGAACATATACTCAGTTGTTTTAGATTGTAGTGTTCTGCTAATGTCAATTAGGTTAATTTGGTTGAAAGTGTTAATCAACTCTTTTATATGCTAACTGATCTGTGTGAACTCATCCTTTCAATTACTAAAAGAGGGTTTTTTTAAATCTCCAAATATGATTGCAAATTTATCTTCTCCCCTTTAGTTCTGACAATTTTTGATTAATGAATTTTGAAGCACCTATGTTTGATTCATACATGTTTAAGATTAATATATCTTTTTGATTATTTGACCTTTTTATCTAATATTGCTTTCTTATGCTTAGTCTTTGGAGGAAATGTATTTATTCCTGTCCTTTAACTTAAACCTTGGCTATGTCACTATATTTTTGTCTCTAAAGTATTTCTTGAAAACAACATGTAGAGCATTGTTATTTTTTAAAAATCTTGCCTGGTAATCTCTGCCATTTATGGGGGTTCTCTACTCTATATACATGTAATCTAATTATTGACATGTCTGTGTTGAAGTCTATGATCTTAGTATTTACTATGTATTCTGGAGCTCTTTGTTCTTTTGTTCTTCCTTCCATACCTTTTTGGGAGGTGCTTTAGGAGGTATTGAATCAAATACTTTTAATATTCCATTTTATGTCCTCTGTTGATGTTTTAGCTATGCTTTGTTTTGTTTTTAGTGTTTACTGAACCGATTACAATATACATCTTTAACTTTCAATTAACCCTTGAAAATTGTGTCTCACTACCTCCATGACATCAATTTTTTTAGCTCCCAATATGAGTGAGAATATGTGATATTTGTCTTTCTGTGAGGCTTCAAAGGGTCAGGGGTTATTTGAGAGGTTAATGGCTACAAAAGTATCATCAGATAGAAAAAGTTTTAGTGTTCAATAGCACAGTAGGTCTGCCATAGTTGACAAGAATTTATCGTATATTTCAAAATGGCTAGAGAAGATTTGAAATGTTCCCAACAAAAAGAAATAAATATTTGAGGGGGTGGATATCCCAATTACCTTAATTTGGTCAGTACACATTGTATGCATATATCAAATATTACATATACCCCATAAATATATGTATCAATAAAAAATACAGGAAATATGCACATCTTTGCACATACCTGAACAGCTTTGTATTGCCCATGCTGTTTCTTTTTCCTGGAATGTTCTTTCCACAGGCATTTTCAAAATTATTTTCCTTACTTCCTTCAGGCCACTGCTGAGAAGTTATTTTATCAAAAAAGCTTTCTGTGACTCCTCTGTATAAAATATATAACTCACCTCTCTGAGCTTACTATTTTTGTATTTTATCTTATTTTTCATCATACCATTTCTATACTTAAGGAGATTTTATTAATTAAGTAATATATGGGACTGATTGCTTAAAGGAGTTTAGTGTGTTCAATTTGAGTTTATCCAAATTAATCACAAATCAACCTGATTATTAAATTTTCAAGACATTTCTAAATACTATTTCAAAATCTATAAGTTGAACTTAAAATCTTAATACTTTTTTTATTTTACAAATTAACTACTTATTTAAAAGTCTACTAAACTATAAATAATTCTTTCAACATGCAAAATCCTCTCTTAGACCCTGTTAAACATTCCTCATTCTTGAAATTTCCACTTAAAATTAACTTATTTGGAATATTTTCCTAATCCCTCCAGTCTGGGTTCAATCTCCTACTAAGTACCTCTAGAATACTCTTTTCCCACAATATTGTAGTTGTCAATGTGTCTCCCAGTACCTAGCATAGTCTCTGTTGCATAGCAGGCATTCAAGAAATATTTGTGGAAAGGAGGAGCAAAGATGGAAGAATGAGAGGGAGGGAGGGAGGAAGAAAGGAGCCCTCCTCTACCTACCTATGGTCAATACACCTTCAATATCCTACCTTCTTTTTAACCTCACAAAAATATCAAATTTTCAAAATGAAATATATTAAAATATAAGCACCTTTTTAATTTAGTTAGATCCCATATAATTTAAGCTTTTCATTCAAGCTTAAGAAAAAAAGGGAAATCATACATTCTTGCTGTCAAGTAATGCTTGGGCAAATGCTTATTGGTTTAGTATGGCTACATACACATGGAAAGAATTTTCAGAATATGAGATCCTGTTACTTTTGTATATGCCATATAGTCCTAAGTACAATGTGCACTATTATGAAATATTAACTAAAATGCCACTGTCGCTTGATTTACTGTTTTCTATCTTGTTGCTTGGTTACTTTGCAAAATTTCAATTCTTTCTTGCCCCTTGAAGCAGAAATTTTAAGAAGAAAGCTTTAAGAATAATGCCTCCATTCTGCAGGCCATCCAAATCGTTCAGAAGACCCTTCAAGATATTTATATGGGCAAAAGCAGCATTCCTTTCTACCTTTCCAGCATTTCACATCAATCTCCATTTCTCTCTCCTAGCCTTTGTGTCAATGCCATTCTGTTCATCTTTCTTAATCACCAACACCTTCACATCTGCTGTTTCTGTGTCCTAGATTGCCCATCTCACTTTTACTTCCTTATCTCAACTCTCTACATGAGAATCAATATCCCTTCCTCTGTGTTCTCAAAGTCTACACTACGTCACTCATGTCTGCCATACATTATTTACTATAAACATAAATATATCTAGCAAAAGGAGAACTTTTTCCTGCTGTAATGTCTTTTCAAAAGTATACTGTGTGTTGACATAAATTAATATGCAATATTAATATGAATGTTAATTTATGGGAAAACTTTCTATCTAAAAAGATAAAAGGCCTAGTCTGAGCAGAACCATTCCACAATATATTCTACAGAAGAAAAAAATGTGTTGGTTTCTCCTCTGTGACAGGAAGGAACAGGGCAAGAGACAAAGGAAATGGTGATGGATAATAGAGAGCCTATGTTTTAAAATGGGATTCCCACCCACGTATTGCTGCATATCTACAGTAAAGTTATAAATTCATGAAATGCTTGAATGACAGAGATTTTGTGGAAAAGTAGTGAAAGTTGGAATTTTGCACTCATGTGGCAGCGGTATAATTATGACAGAAAAAAATAGAAGCAGTCAGATGATGGTGGCCAAGAAAAAGGTATAAAAATTAAAGTAATAAAACCTTGGGAGTTTGTTTCAAGCAAGTTATACAAAATTCTCATGTCCTGTGCTCACTCAAGTGTCATTTTAGGCTCCCTGTCTCAGATCTTGTCATCTAGTATGTGTTGGCCAGCTATCTCTTCTATGTAATCTTCCACCCTGGAAGACAATCAAGGTGGTGGATGTTCTTGCCTAGACTCAAATCTATTGAAAGAATTGAATAATGATATAGAGTAGCCTGATCAGGCATAAGTCCTGATTTCTCTTGGAATGCACCTCTAAGTCAAAGCAAAGTTTTGGAAATGACTCTTATCCTGTTGAATTGTGTCAAAGGGAAAGCTAGGAATATGGAAAGTTGTGTGTGAACTTATTAGACTGAGCAATTCTAAGAAACTCCCACATGAAGCTGCTAACTGGAAATTGTTTTCAGTATAACTTAACTGATATACCAGGCTTTAAGAAATCGAAGAAATCTTTCCTAGAAAAGGGAAAAAGTCTGTTGCAAACACATTTAAACTGGTCCTTGGTGCCTAGACTACTACCATATTATTGACTATCAAGCAAGCACAGGAATCCCTAAACAAGGCTATAAGCTACTGGAAATAAAAGACATTTTAAGGGATCACACAGTTAGGGGATGCAGAGGAAGATTTGGGAGTGTGGAAAGAAAAAGCTCCAGAAATGCTGCAATATACCCACAAGTCTTGAGAGTAGAGAAGTAATAGCAATTAATAGAAAGCTGAGAGGATATGGCATGTGGCCTCAAAGCCACCAGTGGAACTATCTTGCAAACAGCATATCTTATAATACTATTATAGGATGGGTTTTCAGGAAAGTGGAGAAATTCCAGGATAGAAAATAAAATTTCTAACTATCAACAGGATGCGAGTGGGCCATAAACATTTAAAAACATATGGATCTTTTTAAGTAAACTATTTAGCAAACTCTAGAAGTCATTTTGAAAAATCAGACTCAGAGCAATTTATAGCAAAGCTTTACTGGAAAAAATGTGGACAGCATGAGTGGGTTTAGAGGCCACAAATTTCTACAATTAGTGACTTTAATTCAGAAAAGAGAGAATGGTATAACATGAGCTATTTTATGGGGCCAACAATGGCTGCCAGACTGAAAGTGAGTGGAGAATTTGAATTGAGGTGTATATGGTGCAGGTGCTAAGAAGTGAGCTTATGCCAGTTGCTCACCTTTGGTGAAGAGGTATGGCAGACATGAGTAATGCATAAAAAGTATTTCCTTTTCTTTTCTCTTCCTGGCATATGGTGATATTGCTATCCCCTAATCTCTTTGAAGTTAGGGGTAATCAAAGTTAGGTAGCTACCACCTAACTTTTTCTGCTAGTAGAATGTAAAGAGAAATGATGGAGTCACTTCCAAGCCAAAGACATTCAGAATCAGCACACAAGGTGTCATCTCCTTTCCCACCGCTGTGGTGATCAAGCAAGTACATGTCAAGATGGAGCCTCCATTGGCCTGGGCCTCTAATTGTTCTCAATGAATATGCTCATACAAATATGACTGAGAAATAAACTTACATCGTTTAAGTTCTGGTGGACACACCTGAGGTGACCCCAGTAATGCACATTTCCTGCTGCTTATACTTTTGTATAATCCCCTCCCCTTAAGTGTGGGTGGGGCTTGCTTCTCTGATTTCCTTCTAACCAATAGAATTCAGCCAAGGTGATGGGAGATCATTTCTGTGATTATGCCACAACATATATATAACTCTGTCTTGCTAGCAGACACACCAGGGACTTACTAGCCTTGAAGAAGTTAAGTAAGCTGCCATGGAATAAGGGTCTGTGCTGGGGAAGCCCAGTGGTGAGAATGGGGGACAGCTCCTAGGAGCTAAGAGTAGCCTCAAGCATGAAACTACACCCTCAGTCCTACAGCCAAAATGAGATAACATTGCTGAGAAAACTGGAGATCTTAGAAGCAGGTCACTTTTTGATCAAGCCTATGATGAAACTGCAGCCTCAGCCAACAGCTTAATTGCAACCTGGTGAGACTATGATAGAGAGAACCCAAAACCCTAACTTCTGGCCTGCAGAAACTGAGAGATAGTTAATGGATGTGTTTTAAGTCCCCACGTTTTGGTAATTTATTATGTAACAATAGAAAACTAATACATAAGCCACTGAGTTTTGGAAGCTGTTACGGCAACATACCTATGCTATTCCTTTTGACAGTAGGATACAGAATAAGTTCAAAATTTGTGTTCAAGATTTTGCCAACAAAATTGTTGATAGTATGAGTAGCCCCAGCTTTTAACAGACTCCAAAGATCCACTGGTTTTGTTTGTCTAAGTATACACTGCATGCTATCATATGCAGTGGGTTTGCCCCCTATGTGTGGGACAGATTCAAGTGTAAATAATACTCAGAAATTCTGTGAGGTAGAAATGCTCACCAGTTGATTTTATCACAGTGAGCCTGGGCCTCTTAAGACAGTATCCATGAGGTGAATTCTATTTTTATATCTCAGAATTTTCAAAGAAAGTGATGATTTGCAATAATGTGACATGTTTATTCATACCACTCTACACCTTCTGGAAAACTACTACATGACTCAGATTTACATGCCTTCTTGTCTGAAATGTGCAATCTTATAAGAGCCAACTATATGAATTAGCTACAAAAGGAATGCATGATAATTCTGACAAGCGTGGATAGGTCTAGAGTTATAATATCTAATATGTTTTTACAACAAGTTTGCTATATTGACCTTCATGTTAACTCTCCTAGAGTCTTAGGCAATTTATAATAGTATTTAATAATTATTTGCCTCTGACTTGTTATCACTTCTCTCATATATCACTTTTCAGAATTTGACATACACTACATGTAAGTTGATTCTTCTGTGTAAGTAATTCTCTCTAATACTAGATTCTGAATCTTTCAGAAAAGGCCTATGTCTCATTTAACTTCCCATTCTCAAAGCTTAGCATGGTACCTGGAAGTTGGTACTTGGTAACTGGAATGGAGTGTGATGGGATGGGCTAGGCTGGGCTGCACTGGGTTGGGCTGGGCTGGGATGAGATGGGATGGGATGGGATGGTTGGTCATTTTGTTGGTGCTCATGGGTCTAGACATTGGAGGATCTGTAGATCCAGGACATGGTCTGTGGTAGGGAAAGAGCAAGAAGACATGAGCCTGGTATTGAAAAGGAGCCACCAGATTTGAATTAGACCAGTTAGGTTTTGCCTCTAAAAAAAATTGGAATTGGGATTCATTGAAAATGGTATCCACCATTCATCTGAATTTAAGGAAAATAAATTCATCAACTGCGTAGGTGGCCATAGACAGAAGAGGGAAACAAAGTCGCAAAGAATAGGGAAGTCCTGGCCAGGCGCGGTGGCTCATGCCTGTAATCCTAGCACTCTGGAAGGCCGAAGCAGGTGGATTGCTCGAGGTCAGGAGTTCGAAACCAGCCTGAGCAAGAGCGAGACCCCATTTCTACTATAAACAGAAAGAAATTAATTGGCCAACTAATATATATAGAAAAAATTAGCCGGGCATGGTGGCACATGCCTGTAGTCCCAGCTACTCGGGAGGCTGAAGCAGGAGGATCGCTTGAGCCCAGGAGATTGAGGTTGCTGTGAGCTAGGCTGACGCCATGGCACTCACTCTAGCCTGGGCAACAAAGTGAGACTCTGTCTCAAAAAACAAACAAACAAAAAAGAATAGGGAAATCCCAAAGACAGTACAAAAATGAGAGACCAGGCAGGACGTGGGAAAGAGGACAAGAGAGAGAAACTGACTGACTTCTTGATGACTGCAGATTCCCCATTTCCATTCTTTCTGTGGTTTCTTACAATAAATATCTTTTTTACACTTAAAACAAATTATGTCGTCTACTTAATTTGAAGTATGAAATTTATGAAATATATCTCAAGCATGGCATGCTGTTTCCCCAAGGTCTGTTTTGTAATGCTAAGTTCTAATGTACTATGTGGCTTGAGAAGAATTCTCCAACAAAGGCTAAAGGATAAAGCAAAGAACTTTGCCAATTATAAATGGTAGGATAAGACTGCATTTAGTACTT
This sequence comes from Mirza zaza, assembly GCA_008750895.1. NCBI lineage: Eukaryota > Metazoa > Chordata > Mammalia > Primates > Cheirogaleidae > Mirza > Mirza zaza. Next base: position 50,129 of record VSMD01124871.1, read on the forward strand.
CCTACTAGAAAGCAAGCATGTTATTCCAAGACATGCGTTCTTAGTCTCGGGTCCATACCTTCTTAATGGGGCCATGGATGGAATTCAGGTAGTCCTCGGATAAGATAAAAAGATATCCTTAGCTTTACCACTCTCTATCTGAAAATGAGAATTTTCTTCAGTTATGTATGTAGCAAAATAATCAGTAATACAAAGGAATAACTGATTTTGTCATCAATAGAAATCAGATATTTTCATATCTCACTATGACTTTTCTTAAATCTTGACATATCATTTAGGTTTATCACAACTTCAAAATGATGGTACTTACTAGAATCACCATTAGATAGTGTTATTTAATGCATTAATAAGGAATTGCATTAATTATTACCTCACAAAAATGTTTAATACTTCGATAACTCCATTTCAATATAATTGGTTTTCTTTGTAATCCTATGTATTTTATTATATGACTTTTAAAAAAATTATTCTAAGAAGAGATATAAAGGCTTCACTAGATTTCCAAGTAGGTACAGGGCACAAAAAAAGTTAAGAAACCCTACTGAGTGGGCCAAAGATAGGGGAGAATTAAGTGATTTGATCATCAGTAACTAAAGCATCAAATCAGTGGAAACCAGAAAAGGACCAGGCAGAACCAGACCCCTATGCCTCTGAGAATTACTGTATTTCTTGTCCCCATTTTTGGACTTTTTACACTTGCTGTGTTAAACATTTGAGTAAAAAATATTTAATATTTAGTAAAAAATATAAAAGATAAAAAATGTTGCTTCTGGAATAATTGAAGTCTCTCTATATTATAGCTGATGAAACAGCAAGTGGTATGATACTCAGTCAAATCCCTCAAACTGACTACCAGTTACGAAACATAAATACATGTATTGAATTTGGAAGGAATAACAAAAAAATATAAACTCCATCACATCCATTATTTAATTTTTTTCTCTCTTATACAGAAATGTTGGATCATCTTTTTAGTAACCCAAGGATATATATGTTTATATATGTATGTGTGTGTGTGTGTATATATATATATATATATAGTAGTGATTATTTTAAATATGCATTCTATCAGCCTCCAGTTAGTACCTAAATTAATTTGAGAAACAGAATTTGTGGCTAGAATTACAAATGAGTAGGTTTGTAACTTATGGCACTTAGGGAGTGAAGGACTATCAACAGTAATTACTTCTTTTTCTCTTGAGGGCCCCTGAGAAGGAAACTACAGTATTCTCCTACTTAGGAAATTCAGTGTTCAGTAGACCATACACAATTACAAAATTAGCTAACCGATAACTTATTAACATTAGAAGCATGCATGTTCATCAGTAGATAGATGTTTTAAATAAATTTCTGTTCCAATTCTAAATGAATATTTCAAATGAAACCTATCAAGAAACTTTGTTTTATTTAATGTCATATTTCTTCCTTTGCATTGTTTACTATCTCTGATCATTCTACTATTTTAGAAATTTAGATAAAAATAAAAAAGTCACTCACGATAAGGTCTCTGAAGTTTCCAGCAATTATAATTTAACCCATGACATTATTCTAAAAATATTAAAAGTTATCAGCAACAACTGTAATAGAAGCTAGTCCAGATACAGAAAGGCTACCTCTGACTGCTTCCTTAGCACAAGAAGGCACAAGAACCCTTGGTTCTTGACTATATGAAGGCAATGGACATGATACAACAGAAGAATAGCATATAGGTGCATAAAGCATGTGTTCAGTATTCCTGAAGACCCATTTTATGAAAAGACTTAGTTTGAGCCATTCTGCTTGACCTTCAAAATTCTGCAGTAAATTTTGTTCTTCTGAAAAATAAGAATGAAGGGAGAAAAATCTCTTATGATGATATTTGCTCTATATTGTAATGTTCAAACAAAGGTTAAACAATGAAAACACTTGATTCTAAAATTCTCTTAATGCCACGGTTAATGGTAGTGGTTGAAAGCTGCACACTGGCAGGGTAAATCTACGTGTCCTAGGGGAAATGATTTCATGGGCCTCAGATAACTCACGTGTGAATGGAAGAATATAACAATTCTTACTGGGATAATGTGAGGATTTGGGCAAACAATAAAAGAGCGATGCCTAGTAAAGTGCTTGGCATACAGCAGGTGCTCAATACATTTTAGGACCCTGACCTCTTCTGCTGTTTGTGTATCCCTCCTGCCTATCAGGCTGGGCAGCACATACAATAACAAATGAAACTCATGTTATTCCAGGTGAGATAAAATCTCTAGAGAAAGAAGAAAACATACATTTAATGGGATTTAACTTGAAAGGGACTAGGTCTAAAGAGAGTAAAAGAAAGACAAAGGACAACAAACGAATGTATCTCAAATGAGTATTAAAATAGCTCAAGCTTAGATGTCTTAAGTTCTTAGTTTGTATCTCTAAGAGCCTTTACTAGTTACTCCTCACTCTAATTCCTCTGTGGTATTCCCCTTTACTTTCCAGAAAATCCCTGTTTTGAATTTGAATGTTGTGCATTTAAATTAGGCTTATGATGTTTCCAGGAATTTAAAGGATATAGATCTATGGTAGTACATAATAATCTTTCTTAATGTTTAGTGTCTTAGACTGAAATTTAGGTAATAAATCACTAGAGAATGGAATTTCCCATTTTAGAATGGCTGCTATAGTCTAAATGTTTGTGTTGCCCCAAAATTCATATGTTGAAATCCTAACCTCCATGATGGTATTAGGAAGTAAGGTTTTTGGAAGATCATTATATAAGAGCAGAACCCTCATGAATGAGATTAGTGTGCTCATAAAAGAGGCCCCAGACAGAAATGAGGACATAGCAAGGAGTCAGAATTCTGCAACTCGCAAGAGGGCACTCACCAGAATTCACCTGACTTTCCTGGCACCTGGACTGGGCCTTCCAGCCTCTGGAACTGTGAAAAATTACTTTCTGTTGGTTATAAGCCACCCAGTTTATGGTCTTTTGTTATAGCAGCCCAAACAGACTAAGACAATGCCACAGCCCAAATTGCTGGTTTATTTAAGTTAGAATGAGAGAAAAGGAAAATAGAAAAAGAGAGAAGAAAGTAGAGAAAGAAGAAGGGAGGAAGATAAAGAAAAAAATAAATACAACACACTTTTAAAAAATCTAATTTCAATCAGGTAAGTAGAAGGTGACATCTTGAGAACAAAAACTCATTGTGCCTCTGTAAACCAAAATACAAGAAAAAAATACGTTGCAAAGCTACAAGAAAATACATTGTCCTTCCCTCTGCTTCTTCTTCTACAATCCTACATCATATATATATATATATATATATATATATATATATATATATATATATATATATATTTCTTTGTTGCTGTACCTCCAGGAATGCAAAATGGAACTGGTAAAATTCCAGAGAAGGAATCACTAAAGCAATCACAAGGATTCAGGATGGAAGTAGAGCTAGGGAAGACAGCCAGCAATATAAGAGACTCAAAAGGGTAGAAAGACAAAATCAGAGGATGCCAAGCAGATTAAAATCTTAAAAATATAAAAAAGTGATGATGGATGTGACTAAAACAAGCACAGGCTTAACTTTCAAAATCCAAACAGTAGGATGAGTCTCCTTTCAAGGAGATCCTTTTTAAAACTGAGCAAGGTAAACTTAAGACAAAAAAAGAAGGAGCAGGGAGCACTTCTTTATACAGAGAATAATACTCTTATGAAACTCCCAAGAGGTAGACACTGACAGCAAATTTAAGTGGATTTTAAAGGTGATTGGCTGAATTTATGTACCACAGTGCCATCAATGGAGATTACAGAGGAGCTGATGCTTGCTCTACCTCTAAGGTTGATGTCAGGATGAAAAATTACATCCACTCATGGGTCATTCCCTAGGGCCATTGTTTGCACAGATCTGGGGGCAGGATGAAACATTAATCCAAACCAGTCATGGTTATTTCTCAGTTTCTAAGCTTTATCCTCCTAATTTGAAACTTATAAAGTTGTGAAATAAGCTGGAAGAAAACTTACAGACTATCTAGTTCAACTTCCTCATATTATTCACAGGAAACTTAAGTCCCAAAGTTACATTGGCTTACCTCAGTTCACCTAGTTGTTTGACATACAAATAGGAAATAAGACCAGTTCTTCTAAGTCCCAGTCAGAGAATTCTCCAAAGTTCACAAATAATAGCATTTATGTCTTTTTCTCCTTATGGCAAACTATAAATAAAATTATAGGACATAATAGAGAATCTCAAGATACTTCCTTAGAGCAGGAATCACTGTGGTTCTCCTTCCTCAATCAGGAAATTCATTTCTTAGTAACAATTTAAGGTATTCCATCTATCTCTCCCATCTACTTCCTCCATGCTGTGCCTTGAAATTCACATAAATTTAATTTCTTTACTAAATTATTTAGTTCTTAGTCAGTTTTAAAGCCTGAACTAAGGAAAAACCTCTAAGAGAAACAGAGTCCATTAAAGGAACATGAAATTTATGGAAATCAACATGATCCATGTCTTATGAATTTTAAAACTCCTCCTAGTAAGTAACTCTACAGAAAGTAAATGGTATGACTACCTAAGGCTTTGCACATGTTGATACCTCCCCAAACCACTGACCTTGAACTAAACCATAGTAAATATTTCTCCCATGCTACATGGAGAAGGTGGAACCATTGAGTGATAACTGTTATAATAGTAAGCATGTTCCCTCTTCATGAATGTGGGTGGACATATTTTTACCCATTTTACAGAGAATTGTACTGTTCAGTATTTCACCTGCAGGCTCCATTGAAGTAGATTGTCTTAGATACTTACTAAAAACAAATAAGAAGTATTGTTTACCACATAAAATGTAAGATGTCTTTGGTACAGTAGCTCACTGCAGAATATTGTAATTATTTTACTCATTGATATTCAGAGAAATCAAATCACATGTGCAATTAACCAGTCAAAACCCACTAAAGTTCTGGTCACCAAAAGGACACTCATGGAATCTTATATTAAGGCCAGTTGTCAGAACTTAGTAACCAAAGGATATGCAAAGTATAAGCAATACAGATTAATTAAAAACATGAACTACATGTAATTATAACCAGCATACATCTACTCTACCAGCCCTTGAGTAGAAAAAAAATATAAGAAAGACAAAATGCAAAAAGAGAAAAACTTGTTATTCTGAAAGGATGCAATCAATCTAGGATATGAACTTTGCCTAGGGACTCTCTTACTCTCTGGCACTTCTGAGTGAGTCATGTAAAGTGATTTGTCCATAGAATTTCTGTTGGAACTGTCCAGTGTTAACACCAGATCATTAGAATTCTCTGTTCATGCTAGACAATAGTGCCCTCTCTATCCTCTGAAATATTCTACTACTTCATGTTTTATACTTAATTAATGAATAAGTTAAATTATTTGGTACTTAGTTTTATGTCTTTGGGTTTTTAGATTATAACCTACTTAAGTGTAATAGTAATATTTTTAGATATTTTTAAACTCATTGTGCCTATGTAGTACCTGACATAGCCCATTGATTGACTGAGAAATCATAGGTTGTGCTAGGTAATCAAAGTGGAGCAAGCAAGGAAAAAGGGGAACATGTATCCAGCTACATTTATATTCATGACCTGACCTTTAGATTTCTTATAAAGTTTTGGAAATGATTTTTTCATAAGATAAAATTATCATTTCCATGTGTAGTAAATCTGCTATGGTTGACATTTTGGAATAAATAGAATTTTTACTCATTAGAAAAACATATTTAAATATATTTTTTAAATAAATTCAATTCCTCCCTGGCTGTGATGTAGTAATTATGCCAAAATAATTTCTCCATTATAAACAATTAAAAGAATGGACAGAATATATGAAACCACTATTTTTAGTCACTGGAGAATAGATATTATAGAACTGTGATCGCTGGAAAAAATTAGCCCTTGGTTTTCTGCCACTAGGAAGTTTTAGGACTCGACAAAGAGTGGAGATATCCAAAAAGAATCTGCTGTCTTTCTTCATGGTGAAGTGAGGCCAAGGCTACTAATATTTGGAAGGGTGGGGAGACAGAACACAGTTATTATGAGCCAGGCAAAAAACAACTTTCAGGAAAAGAATAATTATTGGGGATCTGTATAGCAAATAATTCCCAGAGCTCATGCTAGGCAAGAAATAATTCGAATTCCTATCAGCCAGAACGGAAAGACCTCTTTGTTAATATATGAGACGTTCTGTAAATGCTCCAGAAGAATTATGTTTTAGTAATGATGCTAAACAAGCCTTTGAGTGGACACTACTCTATAAATGCTCCAATCCCAAAGCTTGAAAACAAATCATAAAGGTATCAAAATGATCTGCAAATAACTTTATTGCCTCTCATGGCAAACTGTAGCATGCTTTAGATAAATCTGACAAATCCAGTACTCAAGAATACAAAATCATACTGCCCCAAAACTAATCAAAACTACTGAATTGTGAAGATGCAGGAAAAGGTAACTAAAACCAGGAGGAAAACCAATTAACAGAAGCAGACATAGAAATAATTAAGATAATGGAATTAGCAACAGCATGCTAAAACCATTATTATTAACATGGTCAATATGCTCAAAATTTTTTAAAAAATACAATGATAAGGAAATAGAAAGTAGAAGAAAAGAATCAAAAAATGCTTAAGATAAAATATACAATATCTGAAATGAACCTATGGCTAGAAGTAATTAACAGCAGATCTGACACTGCAAAAGGAAAGATCAGTGAAATTGAAGATATAACAACAAGCTACCCAAAATAAAGCACTGAGAATAAAAGAAAAGATTTTTAAAAAGAAGAGTCTCAGAAATTTGTGAGTTAACAGTAGTAAGCTATGTAACAAACATGGAATTGGAATACCAGAAAAAAGAAGAGGAATGACAAATAAAAATATTTGAAGAAATTAAATTCTAAAACTGTCCAAGATTCTACATATTTGATGAAAACTATAAATCCACAGATTCAAGAAGACTAAAGAACAGCAAACAGGATGAACACAAAGAAATTCATACCGAGGTGCATTATAATTAAATTACTAAAAACTAGGAATAAAGAGAAAAATCTTAAAAGCATATAGAGAAAAAAGACACAATTTGTACAGAGGGGAAAACAATGACCACAGACACATTGAAAACTCAGTGAGCCAGAGTCAGTGAAATGGAATCTTTAAAATGATGAACTAAACAACAATAGTCAAACTAGAATACAGTCAGTGAAATTATCTTACAAAGACTGGATCTACATTTGGATGGGTCTTTTCTCTTGTTGGTAAATAGTATTTTTAGCCTCTAAAATGGGAATGGCACACGGGGCATGTTTAATAAATGTTTGAATGAATAGATAAATGAAAAAAAGAAGAAATTATCCTATAAAAATTAAGCAATGAAGACATTTTCAAGTAAATCAGAAAGAATGTTTTGCCAACAAGTATATACCCAAAGATATGTTGAAAGTTCTTTAGATACGATGAAATACCAGTTGAAAAGGTGGATAACAAAAATAAAAGCATAAAAAATTGTAAATATGCAGGTAAATAGAAAACATCTTGATTTCATTTTTTAAAATCATTAAAAATAATTGGCCATTTAAAGAAAAAATATGCTGTGGAGTTTCAAACACACACACAATACATATACATATACAAAATTTGCCATGACAAAAGCACAGTGGATTGGAAGAGAAATAGTATGGAGAAATGTTTTAAGATCCTTAAGTCATACATATAACTTAAATATATTAAAGATATATAATTTAAAATTTTGTGGAGCAGCCACAAAAATTATACAAAAATGTATAGCTAATAAGCCAATAATGGAAACAAAATGGAATATTAACAAAACAAAACTTGATGGATCCAAAAGAAAGGAGAAAAAGAAAGAAAAGGAAATCAAAATCAAATAGCATGATGGTAGATTTAAGTCCAACTATGTCAAAATATATTTAAATGTAAATCATCTAAGCATTCTAAAAGTTAAAGATTATCAAAGTGGACAAAAAAAAACAATAGTGAACTGTATGCTGCCTATACTTTAAGTACACTCATTTCAATTATAAAAATACCAAAAGAACAAAAGTAAAAGGATGAAAAAAGATGTATGATGTAAATACTAATATTCAGAAAGCTGTACTGGATACAATTAGGTAAACTTCAAATCAAGGATTATTAACAAAGACAAAAAGGGACATTTCATAATGATAAATGGGTCAATGCCTAGATAGTATATAACAATCCTGTATTGTAAGTGCCCAAACAGAATTTCAAAATCCATGAAGCAAAATCTGGCAGAACTGAAAGGAGAGAGAAAAAAATCTACCATTGTAATTGGGGGTATCAACACTCGTATCTTAGTAGCAGGGGTCCTCAAACTTTTTAAATACGAGGCCACTTCATTGTCCCTCAGACCATTGGAGGGCTGGACTATAGTTTAAAAAAAAACTATGAACAAATTCCTATGCACACTGCACATATCTTCTTTTGAAGTAAAAATACAAACAGGCAAAAACACCCGCATGTGGCCCGTGGGCCGTAGTTTGAGGACGCCTGCTTAGTAGAGAGAGACTATGTAGACAGACTATCAGTGAAGATACAGAAGATTGAGCAGCACAAACAACTTGACCTAATTAATACTTATTTATGGAACACTTTACCAAAGAACAGTACAATGTATGTTATTTTTAATTGAACATAACACATCCACCAAAATAGACCACATGCTTGGCCATAAAACAAAACTCAATTAATTTAAAAAAGATTCAAATTCACCATATGTTCTCTGACAACAATGGAAACAATATAAAAACCAACAAGAAAATGCTATCTGGAAAAATCCCAAATAATTGAACATTAAACAATGCACCTCTAAATAAATATGTCAAAGAAAGAGTCCAAAAGGAATTAGAAAATATCTTGAACTTCATAAAATCACCAAAACATCAATATTTGTAAGATAAGCCCTACAACAGGGCTTAGATATTTATTGCCTTAAATGCCAATATTAGAAAAGAACAAAGGTCTAAAAATAAATAAGGTAAGCTTTCCACTTAAGAAAAAAAAGGAAAAAGAAGAGGAATTTAAACATAATTATAGTGAAAAAATAATAATAAATAATTGGAAATCAATAAAATAGAAAAAAAACAGAAAAATCAATTAAAAGAAAAGTTGCTTCCTTGAAATGGCCAAAAAAAAAGAATAACTATCCTCCAAGCCTAACCATGAAAAAAGAGAACACAAATTACTAGAAATTAAAGAGGAAACATCAATAAAGATTCCAGAGATATATTAAAAATATAATCTTTAACAATTAAATAACAACATATTCTACCTTTAAGAAAAACACAAATTGCTAGAAAATCACAAGAAACCAAAACTCACACAAGATGATATAAAGAACTTAAATAGCCTAATACCAAAAACATTGAGTTCTCTACTGAAAATGGTCCAGAAGATATCTCGGTGAGGTCCTGTTTCATTTTCTTTGAGTATATTTCCACAAGAGGGGTTGTTGGATAATGTGGTGGTACTATTTTTAATATTTTTGAGGAACCTCCGTATGGTTTTCCATATGGCTTGCATCAATTTATATTCCTACCAGCAGTGTACAAGAGTACCTTCTTCCCCACGTCCTTACCAACACTTGATATCTCTTGTCTTTTGATAATATTAATAGCAATCTTGCCAGCTGTGAGGTAATATCTTACTGTCATCTTGATTTGAATTTCCCTGACGATCAGTGATGTTGAACACCTTTTCATGTACCCATTGGCCATTTCTGTGCCTTCTTTGGAGAAATGTCTATCCAGGCCCTTTACCTATTTTTCAATCCATAGACTTCCTTTCATTTTGTTAATTGTTTCCTTCACCATGCATCAGGTTTTTAATTTGATTTAATCAACACCCCATAGAGATATCTGTGCTCCCATGTTCTCTGAAGCATTATTCACAATAGCCAAGATATGGAAACAAGCTAAGTGTCCTGTTATTGGCAACAACACAGATGAAATCCAGAGGACATTATACTAAGTGAAATAAGCCAGACACATAAAGACAAATACCACATGATCTCCCTTATATGTGGAATTTTTTTTTTATATAAAGAAAGAAAGTTGAATATGTAGAAACAGAGAGTAGATGGGTGGTTACCAGGAAGGCCAGGAAGATATAGGTAAAGGGAATAAAGTTGCAGTTATGTATTAATAGGATGAATAAGTCTAGAGATTTAATGTATAGCATGAGGACTATAATTAGTAACATTGTATGGTAACTATAAGGAAATACTGGAAATTTGCAAAGAAAATAAGTAGATTTTAGGTGCCTTCACCACAAAGAAGTGTGAGTTAACTATGTGAGATGATGGCTATGGTAACTACTTTACTATAAGCATATCAAAACATCATGTTGTATACCTGAAATACATAAAACAAAAAAGATTTAAATCTTTCAATAAAAAATTTAGGGACCTTATGGTTTCAATAGTAAATTCTGTCAGGCATTTATGGATGAAATACCAACCATGCATATACTCTTTCAGGAAACAGAATAAGAATGAATACTTCCCAAATCATTTTATGAGGCTAGTATCACCCTGATATAAAATCAGACACAGACATTACAAATGAAGGAACCATAGACTGATATCCTTCATGCATATAAATGCAAAAACCCTTAACAATTCATAGTAAATAAAATCCAGATATATATAAGGATAACATATGAAGTTTTCCCTGGGAATGCAAAGATGCTTTGTCATTCAAAAACCAAGTAATATAATTCACTACATTGAAAAAAATTAACAAGAAATACCACATCATCTCAAAAGATGCAGTAAAATGTCTTAATAAATTTCAAGACACATTTATGGAACTGTCAGAGAAATAGGCGTTAAGGGAAAATTTCTTCAACCCCATGAGGGATCAATGTAAAACCTATATTCATTATAGTTAATTTCATTATTAATGGTGAAAGATAGCTTTGCCTCTAAAATCAGGAATTAGTCATGGATAGCCACATTCACCATTTCTATTAAACGTCAGGATACACAAGGATTCTATATAGATTTTTGTGAACAGATTATGTTGCCTTGGAAAATGATGAGTATGTTCACAATGTTGGCTGCAAGATTCTACATGTGTCTATCAGTTCAGGTTGTTTATTAGACTGTCTCCTTGATCTATGTATAAAAACATCCCTTCAGAATTCAGTTTTGGAAATTTTTCTTGGTAATTTTGCCAATTTTTGCCTCATATGTTTCAGGCTACATTGTCGGGTGGGTTCAGGGTTCAGGGTGAATTATAACTGATGAATTGCTGATTTTATAATTAAGTGATAATCTTCATTATCCCTAGCCACTTTAATAAATTCCTATTCCATTTATTTATCTCTGAAGTCTATCCATTATGATAATGTTGCTATATCAACTTTATTTTCATTGGAAAGTTTTAGATACATATTTTTTATCACTTACCTTTCAAACTTTCTATATCTTTACTTATTTTTATAGGAATGTACCTTGCAAATAGCTTATGGCTGGATTTAGTTTTTACTTTTGTAGCCTTTGTCTCTCTCTCCCCTTCTCTCTCTTTCTTAGCAAGAAACTCTCGGCAAAGAAATTTTTTATATTTACAATTGTTACTGATTACTGATATATTTAAACTCATGTTGACTTTAAATTTTTCGTCCCGTTTTCAAAAACATGGAACCTTTAATATCCTCTAGTTATATGTATTACAGGGCTAACTGTGATATTTCATTTGAAACTCTTAAGAAACCTTTTCTAAATACACATGTCAAAAGAAGGGGAAAGGGCTCCAGATGATGTTTGTTTCTTAATTGAAATTATCAGTCTTTCTCCCAACAAGAAGAGGATGTATTTGTGAGAAGTTTATATCTGGAAGGAAACTTATAGAGGCTAATGCGTTTTCCATGTGAGAAAACTACAGTCCGGAGGGTTTCAATGAGTTGTTCAAGGTCACAAAGTGAATTAGTAATTATGATGTGACTGAATTGAAGTCAGCTAAATCTTTGTCTAGTGTTCTTTCCATGCTGTCCTTTCAGATTTATGTTGTACATACTGTTGAATATCATCATTTCTGCAATAGTAGCACATGTCTTCCTGAAGGAGCTTGTAAATTGAATCAATTCTGAGATATGCATATTAAGTTAAGAAGCATGGAAAGCAGATGGCAAAATGCAAATGGATTAAGAGCTCCAAGGTTATCCAGACTTGAATCTATTTAAAGAAGTGATAGTCTGTTTTAAGTCTCATCAGTGACTTTGAAAACAATAGGCTCAACCATAATGAGAGATATGAAATATATTCTAACTTGCAGTTGCACTTTGTATAATAAAGAGTGTTTTATTTCAATATCTAATTTATTATTTCTCATTTATGAATACCCTGTAGCATTATTTCTCTACAACTTTTACTTTCCTATTGACTATTTGAATTTTTTTATCATTTATTTTCCCTCAAAGGCATTAACCTGCTCTTCTAAGTCATATTTCATTTTCTTTGTTACTTTTTCAGATACCTAAATTTTAAAAATATTATTTCCAGTTAATCCCATGTGGTACATGAAATGAAAAGCCAGTGCAGAGAATAATTACACTGTATTTCAAAATGCAGAACTGCTCGGGTAAGTTAGAGGATGAAAAATCATGGCATCAGGTCTCACGGTATCAACAACGAAAACGTGGCAATCATATTCAAAAAGAGATTATACATTCTCTAAATGAGAAAGAAAAGGGAAACAGTAAAATCCAATTTCAAATTGTGCTTTAAGTTCTAGTTTAGCGTTCTCTTCTTAGAGCATATATTGCCAGAACCCCTGGCTCAGCGGATCTTTCAAAACCAGCCTTTGAGATTTCGGTGTCGGGCTGCTGTCTGAGCACATTCTTTAGCAGATAGACCAATTAGGCTTTTTTCTGACAGCAGCCAATGTCGTGGGGCCTTTGTTAAATTTCTGTCACATCTTGTATTTATGAAAATAAACTGCGTCCTTGGGAATTTCAAAAGGTAATGAAGCATGGGCCGGAGGAGAGCACCAGAGGGAGACAGAGCACAGAATGCGTGTGTCACTGCAGAGTTCTCATGGGGGCTTTTGGTTTCTAGTGATGGTGATGGTTCTCTATGGTACATAGGTCCAAAGAGGCAGAATTGAAAGACAAACTTTATGAATTCTCATATCTAGAATAAAGTAATTTTTGACAAAATTCATGTGTGCCACCAGTTAATTCTGAGAAAAAGATCTGACATTTTATCTATTTTATGCATAGACACATTTAAATCTGAGAAAGGGCAGACTATAGCTGTCCACACTCTCTTGAGCACACTCCACATTGAGTGTGCTCCATGTCAACTCCAAGCTCAGCCTTTCAGTCCCAGTGCTTTAAGAGCTCACTCAAAGGTTAGCTTATCCTGAACTCTGCTCCCAACCTGCGGCTGGTTCCATTTTACTTTTATCCTTCTCCCTCTGTTATCCTATCCCAGCCTCAAACCTGCATTTATCTGTTCACCCTCAGATTCCCTGGAGCTTCATCCCTCTTTGCCAGGGACAGTTCCAGTTTTAGTGTTGGACTTCCCTCTTCTTTGCCCTAAGTTGCTCTGGAGATCGACAACTTTCTCCAAACCCAGCCACAGGACCAATCCCGCTTCATATTCATTCCCTCAATGGTACCTTCATCTCTCAAAACCTCATCATTCACCCACCCAAACACACACACAAGCACACACACATGCACAGAGTTTAGAAATATAAAGAGAATGAACCAAAGCTTTGCTTCATTGTGGTTTGACTTAAATGTTACCTTTTCTCTTTGCCCTTTCACTATTATCTAGATCCCCATGTGTAAGATGTGTGTCATTCTGCTTTGCGTCTCTGCCTTGCATCCCTGTGTTCTCAGGTCTGCCTTGTGCTTAGTAGGTGTTACTGTCCCTTTGGTTCACTTCACCAAGTTTTTCATGTTCTCTGATGACCTTCACTTGTGGGCTCAGGTTTGCCTTGGATATTATGCCAACCTAGGAAACAAAGTTTATATTTCAGTAATGCCTCTGCTTATTTCCATGAAGTGGAACATGGAATTAAGTCATACTTCCCAGCTGTGAGACTTACTGGTCCAAATATACTTGCTCACCTTTTGTATGTGACCTGCCTTTTTCTCTCTCTTTGGAAGCTTTTAAGATCTTCTTTTCATCCCTATTGTTGTGAAATTTCACAACTATATGCTTTGGTGTGGACACTTTTCCATTCATTGTAAAAATTCATATCTGTTAATACCTTTTTAATAATATTACTTTTCTATTAATGTATACATTCTGTAATTTTTCTGTTCTAACAGTTCATTATTTTTGTACTTTTTTCATTATATATGGCATTCTGTTCTTTTTGATGGATGCAACATTTTCTCATTATGATGACCATAAAATATAATGCATTTGCTTAATACTCATTTTAATATTTCTAAAGATCAGATAATTTTATTGAAATATATACCTCGCAATGTCCTTGTTTTAATTATAAGTTAAATTGTATAAGCTATAAGTTAAACAGTTTCATTTTATGAATGTTGAATACAAAAATATATGATTAAGTGAAATTGTTGAAATTGTTCAAAGGACTGTGAAAAATCTTGTTTCTAGCCTCTGAATTCAGAGTTATGGAGTGTTGGTGAAAACTGAGATCAAATTTCATATATTATATATTTTGTATCTTCCAAAATATAAATCATCTTTTAAAAGCCACCCCTCAATCCATGAAGGTCAGTTCAAGGACTCACATGCTTTAATCCTCATCAATGTTTTTGATGAAAATACACAAAGAAAACAATTCCACATAAAGGAAGATTTTTAAAATAAAATTTAAAAAAAGAATGATCATAATAAATTAGAAATGAAACAAAGGCCAAATGGATTTTAAGTAAAATAATTCTTTGGAGATAAAAACCAAATAAAAATGCTTTTAAAGGCACAGGGGTCCTTAGACATAGACAGGAAACAATAGTGATTTATCCTAGAATTAATAACAAAATGCCTTCTCCATTAACGAAATTGTACCACATTACGGCTGAATAAAATTACATGGGAAGTCACTTCTATATCAGACAATATTAAAACTAGAAAAAATATTACTAGAAAAATTAGTCTAATCCTTGTTTTAAGAGAGAAGCAACTGAGACCAAAAAAAATAAGAAACTCATCCTGCCTTCACAAGTAGGTAACGGCCCCTACAACAGTATTTCGTTGTTCCAAGATCAAACTCTTCAGTCTCTATTCCCACTAATTTCAATGTTCTCTTTGCTATAGTAACTGTTCCTACGAGGGAACATCTATTTTAACTATAATTCAGATCTCTAGGTTAGAAATAATTGGCAATTTCTCATTGTGACCCATATAATTTAACATGCAATAAAATGAAATTTTAACAGGAGAAAAGACGATTCCAGATCTATATGTTTTGGATAGAACATAATTTAGATAATACAGAGATGAACAATAAAAAGAATAAATAAAAAAGAAAAAGCAGAACATTTGTGAGGGGAATTAAAGATTGCAAAATCTAAAGAAGAGAATGTTAGAATGGCTTTCTACAGTTAAAAGACAACTCTAGGGCATTATTTCTCATCTTCATACAATTACTGTTTAGTTAGACCAGGGTGAACACAGATGCAACAAAGGACCAGTTCTTGAGTACGGAGTGACTTAAGCCTGGCCCAGCCCTCACTTAGAAATAAAAGGTGATGGTAGGTGGATCCCTAGAGTTTGGGGGAAAATGGACTATAAGTAACACCCCAGTCACTTGAAATTTTTCTGCCAGGGGTCTAAACTAGACCAAGTAAATACTGTGATAGAGTAATACCAGAAAGCAAGCAAGCTGCCACTCCTAATCTGGGGACTAGCATGTTCAGTACTCCTGGGGAATACAAAGTCACACTGTACTGATTAAACACACAGACTCAGAGATCAGAATGTCTAATACCAGAAAATACCAGAAATGCCAAAGTCTTAAAATTATTTGTGGCAAGAATCTTAGTCAAGATTTTAGTCTTTAAGTCTGGCAAGATGACTGTAGAGTAAGAAGAAGTATTAGAATTTTTTTTTTTTTTTGAGACAGAGTCTTGCTTTGTTGCCCAGGCTAGAGTGAGTGCCGTGGCTTCAGCCTAGCTCACAGCAACCTCAAACTCCTGGGCTCAAGCGATCCTCCTGCCTCAGCCTCCTGAGTAGCTGGGACTACAGGCATGTGCCACCATGCCTGGCTGATTTTTTCCAAATATATATATATATATATATATATATTAGTTGGCCAATTAATTTCTTTCTATTTATAGTAGAAACGGGGTCTTGCTCTTGCTCAGGCTGGTTTCGAACTCCTGACCTCGAGCTATCCGCCCGCCTTGGCCTCCCAGAGTGCTAGGATTACAGGCGTGAGCCACCGCACCCAGCCATAGAATCTTAACTCATAAGTTATACCAAAATGATCAGTTCTACATTCTACAATAGTGTGACATGTGTTCCAAGAAATTACTGCATTCTGCAAAATTGTGCAATAAAAAACACAGGGTTTATGCAAAAATACAGATTAGAGGCACAACACTCAAAAACTTTCAGTAACATGTTTTTAAAAAGATAGGAACCTAATGAGTATGGCCAGAACAATTTTACACATATTAAATAGTTAAGGTTCATACACACTGCAAATACATAGGGCACTTTACCTTGAAAAAGACTTGAAGTTTGCTTGTAGAAGTGGCCACAGAGGAGTTGCACCTAGTGAGTTATTGTGAAGAGGTTGAAGGAGAGTTACCTACTGTCTGAAATCATAGGCAAGGTAGTAATACCAGATGTGGCTAGCTGTGGCAAATAACACAGTGAATTGAAGTAGCTGGAAAATATTTGAGAGGTGTGTGTGTGTGTGTGTGTGTGTGTGTGTACGTATGCAAGCATGCATTTTGTGTATTCTTTCCTTCCTTCCTGAATCTGTTTAGCTGGGCACAGTTTTCTGTGTTCATATTTCAATGTTTCTCATAGATAAAATCATACATAAACAAATGCAAAATGTATTATGCTCAAATTGTTTCCTAAAATACAAATATCACACAGGAACAAATCTGTTTTCAAAACAGGCATTTTGTACATGACAACTTAATCATTGATAGAAAGACTTCTGAGACTAAGATTGCCAGTAAAATAATTAACATTGAATTTCTTAAAATTGAGGAACTTATTACATAAATTGACTAATTTAAACTGAAAAGATTAGTACTGTAAAAGACTTAGAAATGTTTTACTATTTCGTTGCCTTTTGTAAGTTAGAGTTGATCATTTATCTCTAAATATCCATCTTCTATTCTTTTTTCTTAATGTGAGTTTTCCCTTCTGTTTTCATCACCTTAAATTGTTTTGTTTCAAAAGTGTTTTTTAATCAAACATTCTTGATTTTCTCTCTTCTAAACACAGAATATTAACTTTGTGAGAATAAAAAAATTTAAAAAATAACCACTTGAACTTTATATCATAGCAAAATGTAATTGAAATATGTATTCAAAATGTAAACCTTCCTATGCCTCTACACTCTCTCACTTGCCCCATATGGGTCTAAGTATGTGTGTCTTGTGAGAAGGGGCATATTATCTGATACAGCATTTTCTAGACTATTCAATTTATGCACTTCACAATGTTTATTAAATGCCTTTCTTAGCAAAAGCATCGTCAGGTAAATTAAGAAAATGCTTCAGAATATAGTAGCACTCAGCAAATACTTGTTTTTTAAGGAATGAAAAACAGAAAAGGAAAACTCATTAAATATGACTATTTCTCATAGAACTTTATCTAAAAATCAGTCTCATTTCAGGGTTAGTTTTCATTACATCTAGTGCTTTTTATTAATTAAAATTTTACTTTTAGTAATATACTTAGAATTTTAAAATGTGAACTGGATGACAAAAATTATCATCCCTTTTTGGATCCCTTGCTCCCAGGTCCTATTATTTTCTTATAATTTTAATGTTTTTAAGCAATGTATATACTGCTATTGTTTTAATTTTAGATATCTATTTTTTTCTGCTATATGAGCATTTAAATCTAACACCTCTACATTTTATCACAGTGGTTGCTGTAGCTTTAGCCATTTCACTTCATTGCTATCCAATAACTTTGAGGAATTTTTGGTTTGTTTGATGTAAACTGCATTCATCAAACAGCTTTATGTGCTCACATACTGTATAAATGCAATTGATTCATTAACATCTGTAGAGAATTCCATAATTCCAAATTTTGCCCTTACAAAGAATTTCATAGTAAACAACCCTATACATACATTGTTTATTCATATGGATAAGTATTTTCATATAACATGCATTTTAAATTTCATTCGTTTCTTTTTGACATGTACCAAACACACCAGAATTGTATGAAAGTACTTATTTTCTAAATTTTCACCAATTGCTGATATTGTTGGTCTTTAAAATTTGACAGCCATGTGTTACATATGAGTGAAAATGATATTGCATTGTTGGTTTCATTTGAAGTACTCTTATTAACACTAAAATGTAGCAATTTTCATATGTTTATTAGCCATTTGTAATTTTTTTGAACATCCTGTTCACAACTTTTCCCATTTTGCCACTGAGTTGAGCTTTTTTCAAAAGAATTTGCAAGAATTTTTCTTCATTAAATATAAACTTCTGTTTATCATTGATGTTATACATAATATTCCTAGTTTTTTGCTTACTTTTACTTTTTAATGGAGTCTGTTATAATGGAAAATTTTTCAAATTTTATGTAGCAAATTCTGTACATATTTCACTTTATGTCTTCTTGGTTTGAAAAATTTTATGTACCAACTTTTTTTCTCCATTATTCTCTTGATATTTTATAGTTTTTTTCATTAATGTATTTAATCTATTTGAATTTTTTATATACAGAAATGAGGGCAAGACCTTTTCCTTTATAAAGTTTAAAATATTGTTCATATACCATTTATTGCATAATTCTTTATTCTGTAATTTGAAAGCCACTACTACATATGTCACAAAATTCTCATGTACCAAAATACATATTTCTGCATCTATATGCTGTATATACTATTTTACTAATCTGCAGTAAACATAGATTAAATATTTTAGCAAATCAATTTCAATATTTTATTAAAATAATAGATTACAGTCTTTTCTCTTTATGTTTTCTTATTTCTATTTCTTTATATGATAGATTACTTTCTTTTTTTTTTTTTTGAGACAGAGTCTCACTTTGTTGCCCAGGCTAGAGTGAGTGCCGTGGCATCAGCCTAGCTCACAGCAACCTCAAACTCCTAGGCTCAAGCGATCCTTCTGCCTCAGCCTCCCAAGTAGCTGGGACTACAGGCATGCGCCACCATGCCTGGCAAATTTTTTCTATATATATATTTTTTAGTTGGCCAATTAATTTCTTTCTGTTTTTAGTAGAGACAGGGTCTCACTCAGGCTGGTTTTGAACTCCTGACCTTGAGCAATCCTCCCGCCTCGGCCTCTCAGAGTGCTAGGATTACAGGCGTGAGCCACTGCGCCCGGCCGATAGATTACTTTTTTATTTTACTTTTTTCTTTGATATTTTAGAGAGTCATTCAAGATTTGATGATCTGAAAGGGAAGACCCAGACACACACCAGCATATTTAGCATCCTGGAACACAAATGGCTCAGTGGCCAGTCATTACAATTCTACCTGAATGAGGTAAGAGAAGTTTTATAACAAGGCCACTTCTGTGTCTGGGATTTGGTTGTTGCTCCTGGGAGCCCAATCCCCCCTAGTTCTCTAGCCTTCTGCAATTCTGTGAGCCATTCAAACCCTACCTATTTCACTTGTAAATACACTTTAGAGCCTGAATAATACAATTAGCACAACCATAACACAGCCTTTTAATTAATTACCAAGCAGACTTCAGGTGGCCTCCTTCTCGAAAGCTTATTACCTCTGGGGGGAAAAAAGGTAGTTTTTGGAGCACCTCTCTTTCCCCAGTTTGTACTCTTCAGCAATCACGCATTTCATTGTCTACCACTTGTTCTATTTCTTTCAAACTGCAGCACTTTTCTAGCTCTTTAATGGTTCTTGCTTAGCTTTTCAAAATTCCTATGTATCCCTTTTTTAAATATGTTTTCATGAGTTTTAGGCTGGTAGGAAAAGTAAATCCTGTATTTAGAAAGCCATATTGAACTAAAAGTTAGTTAAGTATTTTATTTTCTAAATTTTCTGTTTCATTTCTAAAAATGGATATTGCTATGTAAGTATAGTTAAAATTGTGTTTATATTTGTACATGTGTATGCATATGCATGTGTATAAACTCCATAGATCTTCAATCATTTGAGGATCTGTGGAGTTTTTTAACTTAATGATGATGATACAAAACACATAGGCCATGGTATCTTATCTTATTGCACTGATGAGAGGCTCTCTGCCATCATGATTGATACAGTCAGGTTGCTTTCAAGTTACATTCATTGTCAATCGACTAAGTAAACATTCCATCCCAACTTAGGCCACATAGCTCCTCATCTGCTTTCAACTAAAATAATCTGCAATGTGTTTATTCTTTCTTTTTGTTCGTGTGTTTGTTTGCCCAAATATTTGTTTAAGATAGAATCATAAAAGATAAGATGGTGTGTATTTTATCATGGTGAATTTTATATTTCCTGATCTTTAGGACTTCCACTAAAATCATTATGTAGCTTTATTCAACATAATGGTCCATTTGATTTTTAAAATCATTGTGATACCAAAAAATCTTGAATAAAACAAATGCTTTGTAAACTGAACCCTACTTTAAGCATACCCAAGTCTAGTTTAAGTAGATGCTTAAAGCTAATGAAAAGTCTCTATTTTTTAATGCAAAAGTTGTGGACACATAGCAGATACCCAATCATAATGTTTATATAATTGGTATTCCCCTCCCATCCCCAGAAAAAAGCTTCTAATTTACCTGGTTTGGGTTTGGGTTTTGTTTTTAAATTTTTGATGCTTATACTGGGTTTTCTGAAGGTAGGATACAACTGCATATACCTTTAACAGCTGAATTTTCTAGGTGCTTCAACATCACATTTCCTATTATAGCCCTGAAGGCATTCTCTGTCTCTCTGTTTCCTTTAGCTTTGTGGGTTTTCTTCTGGTGAGCTAACATTTTTCAGGCACTCTATTTTCAATTTACTTTAAACTTCTGACTCTACTCTCTGAATTTTCCTGCTTCTCTTTAAACTTGAGTCAAGCTGTCAACACCACTTATTGAATGCCTGCTGTGAAAAGATACAAAAGGAATCAAGGCAACATTTTCTTTCCTTCAAGGAATGTAAAATCTACTTGATGAGACAGAACATACATTCCCATTAAAAGCATCTAAAACATGCCAAAATAGCTTGAAACAAACATGTATTAATTTAGTATAACTGCTATGTGTATTCTGAAAGAATGCAATGTTATTTAGCCCTGAGAGAAATCTATTAGGAAATTCTTTCTAGATCTGAATGTTGAATCTCAAGCCTATCAGACATCATGCCTTGTGTTCATAACAAATATTTAATGATACTCCATTATTATCCTGAAATGAAATTTATATATGATAAAGTTTAACAATGACTATAATTTCAGGGAAATGAATATAAAGCCTTATCTGCAACATAAAAGAGAATAAAGCAAAAATAATTATCAAACAATATATATTTCAAAATATAACTGATTGGACACATACTACTACAAGACAAAAGGAAGTAGAGTCAGAAGCTGGTCCTATATGTGACAACTACAAATGTGTTGGTGACAAGAAAATGAGGAAAGGCATGGATTTTAGAAGTGTGTTTTTCAAAGTGGTGACTGGCTCTTCGTAAAACTCCAATATTACATAATGAGTGCAATGTGCACCATCTGGAGGAAGGACACACTTGTAGCTCTGACTTGAGAGGGGAAGGGGGCAAGGGCAATATACATAACCTTAACATTTGTACCCCAATAATATGCTGAAATAAAAATAAATAAATAAATAAAATTTAAAAATAAAACTCCAAAGAAAAAAATATTTCCCTGGTTTATATGTTAGTTATACTCATTTAAAAAATGTAATGTGTACTAGGGTGATAAAACAAACAAAACTTTGGTTTTCTAAGTGTAAGAAGGTTAAATTCAGGTCTCGAATAATTAGGGACAGGATGTCCATTTACATGAATAACCAGTGACTATTTAAATATGACGAGGATGTGGAACATTTATTTATTGTGCAGGATCATCATCACACTGAAGGATATCTAATATGTCCCCCCTCACAGCCCTGTCCAGTCATGTGACAACTAAGAGTGCCTCTTCATACTTGCAAAATTATCCCCTGGGGATGCCACTGCTCTATTGAGAATAGCTGGAAGTAGGACAGATCTTAAATGAGAAGTGAGCCAAGCATTATAGACCTGCTTCTTTCAATCCCATTGGTTTCCAAACCTTCGTTATGTCAGAATCCTGCAGGACAACTTCTGATTTATCTATTTAATACATACTGAAAGTGTTCTAAACACTCTATAAGATGTTATCTCATTTAATCCACACATCAACCCTTAAGGCAGGCACTGTTATTAATTCCATTTCAAAGATTAGGAAACTGTGGCATGGAGAGGTTAAGTGATTTACCCTGGTCACAAAGCTAATACATACAGAAGCTAAGATTCAAATCTAGATGTTTTGGTTTCATGGTAAATGTTAAGCACGATGCTAGGTGTTAGTCATACAAATCCCATCCCCAATGATTTTGATTCAGTACATCTGGGGTAAAGACAGATCTGTATCTATTTGAATAAGATTTTTACACATAGAAAGAAGGGCACTGACTGATTTTTGGTAACCACAGCACAATACCATAGCTGAATTGGGAGCTACAGGAAGAAAGTACATCTGTATTTAAATTTGTGTAGGAGTATAATGAGAAAACAAAGGAGAACAATGTGTGGGGAACTATTCATGCAGAACTCTGGAAACCAGGCTAATGCACATCCCTTTTATGAAATGGTCAATAGGGAACTATGTATTGGTCAAAAGAATGGAATATATTGAAAACACAGCATCGGAGGAAGAACATAAACAATAGTAAGAGACACAAAAATGTTGTAAGCATAATGCATTCTGAAAACACATAAAGATAATAAATCTGAAGCTGGAAAAAGCACGTTAGTTATATGCATGATGTAAAGCAAAAAAAGGATAGTAGCATCTATAACTAGCCATTGAATAGCTTTCAAGTATGAGGCTCACAAGCCAATTAGATAATTACAGCATCTAGATGAATCATAGGCCCTGGGAGCTAAAAAGTATTAATACTTTCGAGAGCATTAAGCCCAGAGATCACAAACCCAAACATCTATAGGATAAGGTAGCTAATGAATACTTTTAACACATTAAAGAGTAGTGGGGAGGGTGTCAAATGAGGAGGTACATAGAGGGCAGCTATGACTCTGTCCCAGGCAATTACTCATATAATTATGCTGCCCTGATATTAGCATATGTTCTGACTTTTACAGAAAGGCCATTCAATTTTAATCAAATAATTCACACTTTGCACTATTATCCTCAAACATCTTTTGGAAATTTTATGAAATAATTTTTTGAAATCTGGATACAGTATGGGTTTTTTTTTTACCTCTTCTAGCTTTTATATCAAAAATGATTGATAATGACTATAAAAATAGGGACTTTATATTGTGTGATGTTCTCTCACTAATTCCTCACAAGTTATAATAAACAAAATTGGCTGTTCTACCTACAGTGATCCTTTCACCCATAATTACTGGTGATAATAAACTATATGATCTAGGAGTCATGAAAGATTAGGTCTATACCCATGCCTTCCATTTATTAGCCATGCAACATTTACCATTTCACTTAAATTTCTGTGCTTGCTCTATAAGTTGGAACTTAATTTCTAAGCTCTGTTCCTCACCCAGTTGTTATAAAAATAAAATAATATAATACATATCAAACATATTGAAGCCCTGCATAAAGGCAGTACAGTGTGACTATCACTAGACTAGAAATTAGGGAATCTAGTCAATTAGCACCTATAGGTGGTTTTCTAACTTGTGAAATGAGAAGGTTGACCTAGAGCAGTGATGTCTAATAGAAATATAATGTGAGATAATATGTAACTTTAGATACTCTAGAAACCACTTTGAAAAAGGAATAGATAAAATTAATTTTAATGATTTATTTAATGTATTCAAAGTATTATCATGTCAACATATAATCAATATAAAATTATTATTGAGATTTTTTCATATAAAATCTTTAATACCTGATATGTATTCTATGCTTACAGCATGTTTAAATTTGAATTAATCTTATTTTAAGTGATTGATAGCTACAGGTGGTAGTGGCTACTATATGGGACAACACAGATGTAGATAATGACCAAGGTCCCCTTCAACTCTTAACTTTGACATGTATCTCACTATTATATATCTCATTTTGTCTCAGTCTCTTCAAATGACTAAATCTACATCAAGACAAGTAAAATAAATTGAACATTTTTTTTAAGTTAGGAGTTGCAAAAGCCTAACAAAATCATTCCTTTCTAGTTTCAGTCTAAGAGAAGATTCTAATCAATGTATAAATAATGCCCTTTGGTGTATTTAAAGCACAGTCAAAATTTTATTCAACAGAAAACTTTTCAGACTTTTCATTGTTTAGAAGGGACATACACAATTTCACTCACATAAACTACTTGCTATATTTGTTGTAAAAGCAATTGAATGCCAGACATATAATTGAATTTTGAAATCATCAACAATCTGCCCGAGAAGATACCTACTACCACACTGACACAAAGAATTTACTTTGTGCAGATAAATCTACCAACACAGTGATGAAAAGAAAAGGATACATGGAAATCTTTCCAAATAGTTGTTTTGGTGCACTGAAATATTGTCTTCCTATTTGAACATTTTATGAGAATTTCTTATATGACATGGGACCCCATAAGATCCCTTAGCTAATGGAATCTCGACCCTAAATATAGGCAGTTAGTCATTAATTAACACCAGCTTTCAGCCTCCAAAAAAAGATGGAAATTTCTGATGCCTGGAAGCAATGATTCCAGAAATTTTCCTTTGGTCTTCTTTAGGACAAATTCTTAAATCTATAAGCATTATATTTGTGTTACTAACAATGCCCTAAATTCAACTTGCAGTGCATAGAACACTGCTGGGCCACAGCATTGCACCAATCCAGAGGGCACCAGCACCATTCACCTTTTATTCTATGGAAGCCACTGCCATAAGGGATATAGCTGGGTATTTGAAAGGTGGCAGGTTTAATGGGCTGTATTTCTCACAAGAGCATTTAAGCATATCTCCTATTTAACCATATCTTAAGATTCATCAGCCCATGTTCTTTAGTTTAGCTGGCACCTATATATATTTTCTTCCTTTAAATCTTCCAAGTACACATATATAACCACTTGCTTTGCATTTTTCATTTCCCCATCTGAGAGTCCTAACTCTATTATTTAGCTAAGAAGCTCCCACTCATCATACTCTACAGTTGATTAAAATGGCAATAAAGCATCTTTCTGTTTTTTCCCTACAGATGCTGTTTGAAATATAAATATCATGGGGAAAAAATAGCTGGAGGTAAATTATCCATAAAATGACACTTTGTAGCTAATCACATATTTGCTAATTTTATTATACTGTTTCTATTACAAGTAAATGAAGCAATACTATAGAAATTTGTTATGTGTGTTCTATCAAAGAAAATACAAAGTTCACTTTAATTATAATTATTAGCCTTACTAAAATCAGAATATTACTTAAGTACATAAATTACATATGTTTTTCTTTGTATATCTACCCTAAAACATGATCCAAAGTAAAGTGTGTATTTGGGGCATAGTCTAAAAACCACCATTTCCTTGAAGTTGGAAATCTCACCCTAAGTTACATAAGAAAATAATAACAAAGTTAAGGATCTAGGATTAATTCTCCATTAAGAGGGTCTCACTTCTTAAGATGTGAAAGATTTTCAGTAAATGCTATGCATATGTACAAGAGAGGAAGAGATAAGACCAAAAACAAAATAGAAAAAAAAGAGATGATATTCCAGCAAGTGATTTTGAAGGTGGTATTTATATCTAGCTGTTTCTTTCGATCAAGCTTCTTTCTTAAATATTTTTGCTCCTAAAGAGGAAAAACTAGGCAGCAATGTGCAGATTCAGGCCTTTGCTTTCTGTTTTTCATAGAACTGGTATTATACTAGTGAAGTCAAAAGATATGCATCCACTGAAGAGGAAGAATTAAGAGACTTACGACGATTAGAAAGTAAAAAGTGAGTGAGAGATCATTTAAAAAATAAATGAAGATTACTTCATCACTCTGTGTTCCAGGAAGTTGAACATCAACATTTGCTTCTTACACTTACTTCATTGCCTCTATTAGCAAGAATAAAGCAAAATCTGCTTTCTTAGAGAAGCCTCTGATCACAGAAACAGCTTTTATGATGTACAAAGATGTTGGGAAGAGAAAAATAAGACGAGGTCATTTATTTGGGAAGAATTTGGGATAGATATAAGATAGAAATGTTGAGTATTTATTAATTTGCAATTTTAGATAGTGTACTTTGACATATAGAATTCCTGTAATAAAGAGTTTGGAAAAAGTTTTATTCCCTCCAGACTTCTCAGAAGCCTCATATATGTAGACTCTAAATAATGAAAAATTTCTATTGTGTGCACCATAAATGAAAAATACATTTGGGGATGCAGCCTGAATTTATATTTAGAGATATAGATATAAATTTTATACACTGGCAGTTTCTAATATATCTTTTTCAGTCTGTAGGATGCATGGTTTTCATTCTAGAAACAATTGGCTTTTACAATTAAATATTCCCTCTCTCCCCTTTTATTAAATGAATTATTCCGTAAGTATTTAAATATACTCAAGACTCTCTTACCATTTAAGAGAATGAAAACAAATCTCTCCATCCCAGTATTTCCTTCTAGCTACAATGATACATTATTTTTCTCTCTTGAGTTATCTAAACTCACTGTATCCATTTCCTTACTTCCTGTTCACTCTTCACCAACTCAAATCCGTCTTATACTCAGTTCACAATATCAAAACCACTTTCATCAAATGAACTTTCAAATTGCTCAATGCAATAAAATTTTTGATTCATGTAAAACTTGCTCTCTATGCAGTATTTGACACTATGGAACATTCTTCTTTTATTCTGTCAATGATCTCTTCATTTGACTTCTACAGTAGAATATCTCATTCTCCAGGTTTTCCTCCAAACTCTCTGGCCACTATGGTTCACTTCTTTGCAGACTCATTATTCTGTAATTGAACTATAGATGTGGGAGCCCCTTAAGGCCTAGGTTGATGGTTTCCAAATTTTTGCTGCTGAGACCAGATCCTTATATCAAGCATCTAACTCATTTTTTCTCTTGGGTGTCTTAATAATACCTCAAAATCAACAATTCTGAGATGAAATTTTAAAATCTTCAATCTGAAATAAAATCTTGATATCCTTTGGTATTCCATATCTCTCTAAATAGGACTATAATTCATCTGGTTGAGCAAGTCTCAAATTTAAAGGAGTTATCTTTGAATTCTCCCTCAATATCTTTTGAATTCATTCACTCCTCTCTATATCCACTCTACCTGCTCTAGTCCCACCCAAACTACCATGTTAGCTTCCTCACTTGTGCTCCTCCATCCATTTGGCTTATGCCACCATGCCTCAGAGACTTTTGACCCTGAAGCTAAAGCAAACCTAATATTAATAATTTCAATATGATCTGATTATACCGCTGTTTAAAATCCTTCAAAGGTTCCCCATTTTACTTAAAGATCAGAATCCTCAAAGCACGCCCTAGTCCTTGCTTGCACTGGGTCTAGACCACCTTTCTAGTTTTATGTCACATTCTCTACTCCTCACATTCTCTACTTCAGTCATCTCAGCCTTTTAGCTCCTAAATGTACCATGTAATCACCAGCCACAGGGCCTTTTCATGTGCTATTCTCTATGCCTGAAGTGACATGCCTTCCTCACACTCACTCTACAAATTGCTTAACTCCAACTCAACCTCTAGACCTTAGCTTGAGACTCTTTCCCTTGGAGAAATTTCCCTGACAACTGTGTCTATGTGATGTTTCTTGGATATATGCTCATCCAGGACTGTTTCTTTCCTTCAGAAAATTTATCAAAACTTATTGTTACATATCTGTTTGGTGTTCATGTTTTTCATGGCTGACTTCCTTAATATACTGTAAGTTCCAGGAAAGCAAATTTTTTTATTTTGTTCACCCTTATATCTCCATTAGGTTCTTATTGATGAGATTCTTTTTTGCTTTTAAATTGTAATATATTTATTTTTAGAACATCAGCAAGTGGCATTTGAAAGAAAACAAGTTGGGATTGTGTATAATTACATACCAATACCCCATGTTTTGCAACACTACACAATTTACTTTCAGAAAGGTAAATGTAAACCTATAATTCATAAAGATAAAGCTAATAATAGCTTTGGAACCAATAGCCACTTTCCTTTACTATCGAGAGTATAGATTATTTTTATTGTACCTGTGACCTAAGTCACAAAATTTTAAAATTGCAGAAATATTTAATGAAAACCTAGGCATAAAAAATCTGCCTAAATATAAACTTTCGTAGGCACTTAGCTTACCTCTCAATGTTTCCCCTCACCACTGTGAATTTATAAAAGTCATTCTGGCCAGCATGTACTATTTGTCAAGAAAACATTTTAAAAGAGCTATCACATATAGAATACATGTTCTGACTAGTTTTCTCTTTCAGAATCTGTTAATAGAGAGGAAGTTCTCAGAATGGGGGTGGAGGTGAACTCTCTTTTAGCTTGGTTCTATTAGAAGCTCACAGTTGTTGCCCTCAACACTTCCAAAGGTAATTCTAGCCAAGAGCAGGTGCTCTAGGCTCAGCGCTCAAAAGTAAAGATGGACCCTTAGTTCTCACGGCATCAG
The DNA here is from genome assembly GCA_008750895.1 of Mirza zaza. Taxonomy (NCBI): domain Eukaryota; kingdom Metazoa; phylum Chordata; class Mammalia; order Primates; family Cheirogaleidae; genus Mirza; species Mirza zaza. The sequence continues at coordinate 79,105 of VSMD01124871.1, forward strand.
GCCCAGAATCCAAATTAATGCCAATGGTTAAACAATAATTTAATTATTAAACAATGATTTGATACATAGTTATTGAACATTGGAATTTACACAATAGTTGCTGATAAAGTGTCTAGTGTACAGGTGAGAGATACTTCACAGACAGATCAAACACAAGGAACTTTACCTGTGGTCATCTTGCAGAAATAGAGACAGAGGGAGAGGCAGAATCTGAATTTGAAAATTGATTCAGTTGTGGACAGCTAATAAAAATAGCCAATACGAGTCTAAGACCAAGAGGAAAAGTGAAGGTCAGCATTGGGGAAGTCCAGAAACAAGAACAGAACAAGAACAACAGCACTGCGAATCCTGAGATAGACTGTACAATTGCTCTGCTGCCCTATGAGAAGACTCTACATCCCCAAAGGTTGCCCTGAGCTTTCACATATGCCTATGGGCAGCATCTATTTTCTTGTCTCATTGTCAAACTAGGCCATTTGACTTACATTGACTAATGAAATGTGAGCAAAAAACGTATTTGTACATACTAAGAATAGGATTTACAAACCATTCCATGCTTCTGTTAGCATTTTTGCTCTTTTCTCTCTGCCTATAATATGCATAAATCAAGATTAGGGGCTGCTTCATTCTGGATTTTGGATTGAAGAAGACACAAGAGTCACCCAATCTATGACCATTGCAGCCACTGTAATCAACAGGTACCATTAATGAGAAATACACCTCTCTAGGTGAGTCAATAAGATTTGGAGATTGTTACTTCCTAGTGGAAGCAACTGAAGAATTGTGTGTCCAGCAGGACTAACTACATTTTTGTGTGTAATCTGGAGAACTTTGCCAAGCCAAGATTGCAATCTTAAAGAAGTCAAGTCAGGATGGACATTTGCTAAGAGCAAGGCTTTGTGTCAAGGTTCAAAAGAAAGACGATAGTATTTGCTTTTAGGGAATTTACATTCCACTTGGGAGAATTTTTATGATTTTACTGGACTGTGATTGAAGACTTCTTAATGTAAAGGAAAAGAAAATGCCAGAGGATTTTAGTACTCACTCTCTCCAGAGAGAAATCATCAGAAGATGTTTCATAGGAAAATTCGAATTTAATTTGAACTTTGAAGGAAATTTTTGGGAGCAATATTTATATTTCTGGAGCAATATTTACATTTCTGTAACTAAACACATAAGCAAACATAGAAGAGAAACACAGGTAAATGTGTAGGAGTGATGGCTTTAAATAAGAGGGAACATTAAAACTGGAAATAAAGGCCAAGATAAATTGTACAGCACCTTGAATTCCAGCTTATAGAACACTAGTATTGAGTTTTAGCAATTAATTCTCACAAACAGCTAGAAATGACATAAAAAAGTGATCATTAAATCTCCTCAAATACTTGTGAACACAGTCTAGAAAGCAGTGGTCAGATTTCAGTTTCCCTGTTTTGAGCCACAAGCAAGAATAGAGTAACTTAACTCAGGAAACACACATGGCCTGGTATTACATGAAATCTGTTGAGTATTTCTTTAGCCAATCAGCTAATGCTCCTTCAGAATCACAAAACTGCACTCCAATGTAGGTATCTGTAGAAACCTGCTGTTTTAAATGCCCAAGTAAGAAATGTAGCAATATGAAGCCATTATATACAACATTTCAGTTAAATATGACAATCTATCTATCTATATATTTTTAATGGAGAATTTTAAGTAATACTAGGCAAAAATATATGCTTTCTATGGGTTACTTTAAATTGCCCATAATTCTATAAAAAATTTATTTGATTTAGTAAGCCTTTCTTTTCCTCCCTATATTACAATTATCTTGCCTTCTCATTGGAAAATAAATTAGATGGGAAAAAATACAGATTGTAACTCTGCAACTTTACAAATGAGGTTTCAAACACACACACAAAAATTCTTATTAGATACTATGGCTACAATTTCTAATGCCAAATGTGTTTTGCTACATAGAATATTCAATTAGTATTAAGACAATATTGCAATGCTAATTTAAGTTTAGTGCTTCTGTTGTTTTTATTTCAGGTCACATCTTTAATATTTAACATTGTAGTAATATTTAGTGTATTTGTACATTATAAACACTACTAGAAGGCCTTGGATTACTATGAATTTTCATGCACCTCTTATTTAGAAAATCACAAAACTAATACTAAAATGTTAGGTTGGGAATAATTGGTTTGAAGTCATTTATTTACTGGATTAGAATACTTAAAGGATTGACTGACAACTATTTTGTAATCAATTAAATCTGTTTCTATACATGTACTATTAAAAGAAGAATAAAAGCTATTTTCTAAATAATTAAGGCAAAATTTCTTTTAAGGCATGTTTTTTATTTATTTACTTTGATTGAGTGGTTGATTAATTGGTTATTTTTTTATGCTAAAGTTATATTTAGCCAGAATTCCACCAAAGGTACTAATCTACAGTTATCACTTTGCATTAGATATGTAGACATGGTATGTATACTAATTATATTTGTGTGTAGAACAGGAAAAGTTACAAACATAATCTCATTAACTTTCAAAATTCACCTATTAGTATGCCTAGATTACAATGTCAAAGGAAAAAGATTTTGTTTAAACTAATGCAATACTTACAGTAGGCCTATTTCTCAGTAAACTCAATTCACAAATAGCTATTGATGACATACCATGGAAAAGTCCCCTATCCTTGGGGCTGTAACGAGAGAGAAACTAGAAGCATTTAATACCTAGTTTAGGGGAAATGTCTTCACACCTCAAGCCAAGTTAAAAATAGCATTTTTAGGCTAACTCAGGTGACTGATGAAGTCACTGTCCTATGAAAATTCCTTCAGAGAGAGTCTACTGTTACTTGTCCTCTGCTTACCTTCTTTGCTTTCACTCTTAGCCACTCCAGGGGCTGGAGAATGTAGATTTCTAAAAATTTTCTATATACATAATCAGACATCACCTCCTAATATTGAGATTGGTATTATTTCCTTGCATTGTTATTCATTTTATTTCTTTTGACTTTCTGCACTGCCCTTTTAAAATTATAATACTACATACAAAACAACCAGAAAATTCAAACAGATAATTATATAATGATATAATAACTTATAAAAATAAACATCCTTGTAACCCTCACCAATGGCAAGAACCAGCACATGGCCAGCATCCGGAAGCCCCTCGAGTGGTCCTCCTGGGTCATAATCCCCTCTCTACCCCCAATAGTAGCCAGGCTACTAAATATTCCAAAATTTATTTCTTTTATATTAATAGTTTCACTGTTTAATTGCATATCTCAAAACAATGAGGTTTAATTTGTTGCCTGTTTTTGAAATTTATATAAATGGAATCACAGATTTTTAAAAAATGTCTGGCTTCTTTTACTCAACATTATGAAAGTTTATTCTTTTTTTTTTTTTACATATTTCTGTACATACTGAGATCTAATATCTTTGTTGATGGATGTTCAGTAGTTTGCTTACCCATTCAAATGTTGATGAATAGTTGAGTATTTCCTGTTCAGGGTATAATGAACAGCCTTGCTATGAACACTGCTGTCCATGTTTCCTAGTGCTCTTATACGCACATAGGAGTGAAATTGGTAAATCATATAAAATGCATGTTTTCAACATCTTCCAAATAGTGTCAAGCCATTTTCCAATGTGGTCATTACCATTTCATATCCTCATCATTAATGTATGAGAGTTTGTGTTGCTTTACAACTTCACTAATTAGTGATGCTTTCAACTTCAAAATTTTGCCACGTCGTTAGTTGTAGAGTGGTATTTAGGGTTTTTTGTTGTTGTTTTTACTTTACATTTTTAGTTCTTCTTTCACAATAATTATGCATTTAGTTTCCTTTGCTGCAATATTGGAAGTTTAAGTGATGATAGTATGCAGGCTTCTATTTTCTTTCACCAAGAAAATGTTTCCCAGGTTTCGATATTAAATGTATAGCTGGCTCTACGTTTTATGTAAGACACACTTTATTGAAGTTCTCTCATTTTCCTGGTTAATTTCAATTATAATTGGATATTGAATGATAGCAAATGTTTCTTTTGTATCTAGTGAGATATCTAGTGTGATTTTTCTTCTTTGTTAGGCTAATGTGATGTATGATCATTGTTTCATATGTTGTACATCCAACCTTATACTCTGAAATAAATTGAAACTAGTTGTAATGTATTTTTATATATAGATAGATTTGGCTTACTAATATTTTATTTAGGGATTTAATATCTATGTTTATGACAGATTGGTCTGTAATTATCCTTTCTTATAAAATTTTCCAGGTTTTAGAAATAAGGTCATGCTGTCTTCAAAATATGAGTTGAGAAGTTTTCACTTTTAATTTAGAAGAACTTGTATAAGAATAGGAATAAAAATATAAGATTCATAATATTTGCTTATTATTGTGCTGGAGTTAAGTTACATTTTTCTTAGAATGTGTCCATTTCATCTAAATGTTAATATTGATTTGCATTGTTGTCCATAAGATTGTTTTCTTTTGAATTAATATTTCTGGTGATGTGCCCCTTTTAAATCTCTATTATATGATTTTATTATATGTAATAAGTTATGTTATTTTCTCTATTGTTTCCTTCCTTCTAATTTCTATAAGCTCATTTTATTGTTTTCTATGCTATCAATTTCTATGTATAGTTTTAGGTATACCCCACAAAGCTTGATATTTAATATTTTTATTTTTAGTTCAACATGTTATCTAATTCCCATCATAAATTCTTTTATAATCCATGAGTTATTTAGAAGTGATTGCTTACTTTCAAATATATTGGGGTTTCTTATACATCCTTTTGCTTTTGACTTCTAGATGAATTATTTTGTGGTCAGAAAAATACTCCAAGGAATTTCAGTCTCTCCTTTCTCTGGGGGAGCATACTGTCAATTTCTGTAAATATCTATGTGTGCTTGAAATTACTATATATTTTGTGATTATTGGGTATAGGATTTTATGTATGTAAGATAGATCAAGTCTGATAAGTGTGTTGTTCAATAAATATGTTACTGAATATCTTTGCTTGTATGCTTATTCTATGAATAATGGAGAAAGCTGTGTTAAAATCTTCTATCATGATTATATATATATTTCTCTTCAATTACATTAATTATTTCCAAATGTATTTTTTGCCATATAATTTCTAATTATTATAACTCCTTATGAATTAAATGTTTTATTATTTTAAAGTATCTCCTGTTACCTCTAGTAAAGATTCTTTAAATCTTTTTGTTCTAACATCTATTTTGTCTGATATAATCACATTGAACCAGCTTCCTTGTAGTAAGCATATCTCTTCCCATCTGTTTACTTTCACTCTTTCTATTTTGTATATTTTAGGTATGTCTTTTGTGAACACTATATATTTTGAGTTTTCTGTTTTAAATACAGCTTGATAATCATCATCTTTTCTGGAGAGCATTTAGGATATTTACATTTTATATAATTACTAGTATATTTCAGTTTATACCTACCATCTTACCATGTGACTTCTATATGTAATAATTGTTCTATGTCATTTTCCTCTCTTTTCTTGCATTTAATTAGAATAATCGACTATTATACCAGTCAGGGTTTAATTAGAGAATCAGTACCATTAGGCGAGATAATAATATAGATAGGTAGAGATATATATAAAGATATTTATTACATGGACTTGACCTTACACAACTATGGGCATTGGTTAAGTAGTCTCTATAAGGCTGTCATCTTCCCATTTAATGCTAGAGGTGAAATCTATGGAACAGGCAGTTGGGAAGGAAATATGGAAGTAGGGACAGTAAGAACAAGTTAGAACCAATAATCACAAGCTCGAGTCCAAAGTACAGACTGAAACCTGTGTCTATTCTCATTGTCTATGACCTTGATGATGTGGATGTCCTGCAGAAGCCAGAGACCATCATCATGGAGCTAAGAGTACACAGTCTGCTGGCTCAGGAGTCAGAAAAGCTGAGGGAGGATCCAAGGAAAGGTGGGGAAGTTTCAGGCTTGGCCACTGACTCAAATCAATGTGGTAGGACAACAGGTAAAGGACAACATATGTGAGCTGGAGAAAGGCTGGTGCTTCATTTTTCCTTCCAAATACCCCACCAGAATGTCTCTTAAGGACTCTCCTAACTAGAAACTTATAGGATAGAAATTCTGGGAAACATAGTTTAGGTTAGCCAAGTTGACCACCATATGTAAAACCATGATAACTGTTTTATATTATTTCATGTTTTTCATATTTTGGAATTTATACATGCCTTCATATTCTTTCATTGGCTACCCTAAAGATTAGTCTGTATAAATATTTTATTTTGAAAGGCCAATATTATTTGTACTTTTATTCTAGTCTCAGTTAATGCTTCATATTTTAACTCTATTTACCCCCTCCAACCTGTTGTTCTTGCAACATATTTTTTTTCTTGTGACATATTTTAAGTTTCTATTAGAACTCATAAGTCAGCCAGTATTAGATTTCACCAAAATTTACTATTTTGTATGTGTCCTGCAAAAGCAAGCACATAAAATTTACCATTTTGCTCCTCTTTATGCTTTCCTATATTGCCAAGTTCCTATCTGGGATCATCTTCTTTCTGTCTAAAGAATCTTTTTTAGAACTTTTTCCAATGTAAGGTTATAAATGATGAATTTTTGTAATTTTGTAAATAGTGTTTATAATTCTATTTCATTCCTGACAGAAATCATATTCTGGCTTCCTTTTATTTCAGTTGAGAAATCAGCCAAAATTAATCTAATTATTGTTCCTATGAAAATAATCTACATTTTTCTCTGTTGTGTTTTTTTTTTATTTCAGCATATTACAGGGGTACAAATGTTAAGGTTACGTATATTGCCCATGGCCTCTCCTCCCCCCTTGAGTCAGAGCTTCAAGTGTGACCATCTCCCAAACTTTGCACATCTCACTCATTATGCTTGAATATACCCATACCCTCCCACCTGCTCAACACTAGATAAATGTTATTCCTATATGTCCACTAAGGTGTTGATCCACTAATACCAATTTGCTGGTGAGTACATGTGGTGCTTGTTTTTCCATTCTTGAGATACTTCACTTAGTAGAATGGGTTCCAGCTCTATCCAGGAATATGCAAGAGGTGCTATATCACCATTGTTTCTTAAAGCTGAATAGTACTCCATGGTATGCACATACCACATTTTATTAATCCACTCATGAATTGATGGACACTTGGGTTGTTTCCACAGCTTTGCAATTGTGAATTGTGCTGCTATAAACATTCGAGTGCAGGTGTCTTTTTTGTAGAGTGTCATTGGATCTTTTGAGTAGATGCCCAGTAGTGGGATTGCTGGATCAAATGGTAGATCCACTTATATCGCTTTGAGGTATCTCCATATTGCTTTCCACGGAAGTTGAACTAGTTTGCAGTCCCACCAGCAGTGTAGGAGTGTTCCTATCTCTCAGCATCCACGCCAGCATTTATTGTTTGGGGATTTTTTGATAAAGGCCATTCTCACTGGAGTTAAGTGATATCTCATTGTGGTTTTGATTTGCATTTTCCTGATAATTAGAGATATTGATCATTTTTTCATACGTTTGTTGACCATTATTCTGGTTATGAAAAATTTCTGTTCATGTCCTTTGCCCACTTTTTGATAGGGTTGTTTGATTTTTCTTGCTGATTTTACTGAGTTCTAAATAGATTCTAGTTATCGGCCCTTTATCAGATGTGTAGCTTGCAAAAATTTTCTCCCATTCTGTAGGTTGTCTGTTTGCTCTCGTGACAGTTCCTTTGGCTATGCAGAAGCTTTTTAATTTGATCAGGTCCCATTTGTTTATTTTTGTTGCTGCTGTGATTGCCTTTGGGGTCTTCTTCATAAATTCTTTGCCTAGGCCAATGTCTAGAAGAGTATTTCCAACATTTTTCTCTAGAATTCTGACAGTTTCACACCAAAGGTTTAGGTCTGTTACCCAGCGTGAGTTGATTTTTGTGAGAGGTGAAAGGTCTAGGTCCTATTTCAACCTTCTATATGTGGCTCTCCAGTTTTCCCAGCACCATTTATTGAATAAGGATTCTTTTCTCCAGTGTATGTTTTTGCCTGTTTTGTTGAAGATTAGTTGGCTATATGAGGATGGTTTTATATCTGGGTTCTCTGTTCTGTTCCACTGGGCAATGTCCCTGTTCTTGTGCCAGTCAAAAGCTGTTTTAATTACTATAGCCTAGTAGTATAGTTTGAAATCTGGTAAATTGATACCTCCTATTTTGTTTTTATTGTCTAGGATTGATTTTGCTATACGTGGTCTTCTCTGGTTCCATACGAATCATAAAATAATTTTTTATATATCTGTGAAAAATGATGATGGTATTTTAATAGGGATTGCATTGACTCTGTAGGTCACTTTGGATAGTATAGACATTTTAACAATGTTGATTCTGCCAACTCATGAGCATGGTATATTCTTCCACTTGTTTATATCCTCTGCTATTACTTTCTCCAGTGTTTCATAGTTCTCCTTGTAAAGGTCTTTTACCTCCTTAGTTAAATATATTCCTAGGTACTTTATTTTCTTGTTGCTATGTTGAGGGGAATTGAGTCTTTGATTTGGTTCTCACTTGCACTGTTGTTGGCGTATATGAATGCCTCTGATTTCTGTGTATTGATTTTGTATCCTGAGACTTTATGAAATTCGTTTATCAGGTCAAGGAGTCTCTTGGTTGAATCCTTGGGGTTTTCTAGGTATAATATCATATCATCAGCAAAGAGTGAGAGTTTGATCTCTTCTGCTCTCATTTGGATGCCCTTAATTCTGCTCTCTTGTCTGATTGCTGTAGCAAGGACTTCTAGCACTGTGTTGAATAGAAGTGGAGATAGTGGGCAACCTTGTCTTGTTTCAGTTCTAAGTGGGAATGCTTTCAATTTTTCCCCATTCGGTATGATATTGGCTGTGGGTTTTTCATATATGGCTTGTATCATTTTTAGGTCTATGCCTATTTTGTTGAGTGTTCTTATCATAAAAGGGTGCTGAATTTTGTCAAATGCTTTTTCTGCGTCTATTGAGAGGATCATATGGTCTTTGTTTTTGCTTCTGTGTATATAGTAAATTACATTTATAGATTTGCGCATGTTGAACCATCCCTGCATCCCTGGGATGAAGCCCACTTGGTTGCATTGGATTATTTTCTTGGAAAGCACCTGGATTAGATTGGCTAGGATTTTGTTGAGAATTTTTGCATCAATATTCAAAAGGGATATTGGTCTGTAGTTTTCTTTTTTTGTTGGATCCTTTCCTGGTTTTGGTATCAGGGTTATGTTTGCTTCTTAAAATGTGTCCGGGAGGATTCCATCCTTCTCGATGTTGTGGAATTATTTCTGCAGGATAGGCACCAGTTTTTCTTTGTAGGTGTGGTAAAATTCGGGTGTGAAACCATCTGGTCCAGAACTTTCTTTTTAGGAAGATTTTTTATTGCTGTTTCAATTTCAGTACTTCATATTGGTCTGTTCAGGAATTCTATTTCTTCCTGGTTGAACCTAGGGAGACTGTGTGTTTCAAAGAAATTGTCCATTGCCTCCACATTTTCCAGTTTGTGTACATAGAGGTTTTTGTAGTATTCATAAATTGTATCTTGTATCTCTAGGGCATCAGTTGTATTTCTCCTTTATTGTTCATGATTGAGCTTATTAGAGATTTTTCTTTTCTGCTTTTCATTAGCCAAGGTGTGTTAATTTTGTTTATTTTTTCAAAGAACTAGCTTTTTGTTTTATTAATCTTCCATATAGTTTCCCTGTTGTCAATTTCATTTACTTCTGTTTGATCTTAATGATTTCACTTCTTCTGCTGGGTTGGGGGTCGGTCTGTTGTTTTTCCAGCTCTTTGAGATGATTCATTAGGTTGTCTATTTGTTATCTTTTCGACTTTTGATGGAGGTGTTTATAGAAATAAACTTTCCTCTCAGGACTGCTTTAGCTGTGTCCCACAGGTTTTGGTAACTTGTGTCTCCTTTGTCATTTAGTTCAAAGAATCTTTTATTTTCCATCTTGGTTTCCTCATTTATTAAGTGATCATTCAGCAGAAGGTTTTTAGTTTCCATGATTTTGTGTAGAAATGAGAGCTCCTGTTAGGATTGATTTCTACGTTTATTGTGATCTGAAAAGATACATGGCATAATTTCTATTTTTTTAAATTGTTTGAGACATGCTTTGTGTCCTAGAATGTGGACAATCTTAGAGAATGCCCCATGAGCTGATGAGAAGAACGTATATTCAGTGGTTTTGGGGTAGAATGTCCTATAAATATCAGTGAGGCCCATTTGTTCTAGAGTTCTGTTTAAGTCCATTATTTCTTTGTTAATTTTCTGCTTGGAGGATCTGTCCTGTGATATCAGTGGGGTGTTAAAGTCTCCAACTATTATGGTGGTGTTGTTTATCCATTTGTTTAGATCAATTAGAGTTTGTTTTATGAATCTGGGTGCACCTAGGTTGGGTGCATATATATTTAGAATTGTTATGTCTTCATGTTGAACTGTACCCTTCACCATTACATAGTGACCTTCCTTGCCTTTTATTACTTTTGTTGATTTAAAAACTATGTTATCTGTAATCAGCACAGCAATGCCACCTTTTCACTTCCATTTTCTTGAAATATTGTTCCCCACTCTTTTACCTTTAGTCTAACTACATCCTTGCAGGTTAGATGTGTTTCCTAAAGGCAGCAGATACTTGGCTTGTATTTTTTATCCATTCTGCCAGCTTATGTCTCTTGAGTGGGGAATTTAATCCATTCACATTTATTGAGATAACTGATAGGTGAGGCAGATTTCTGTTCATTATGTTGGGTTGAACTTTGTTGCTTTGTTTTCTCTCTTGAGCACTTGTGGTATCTGGGCTTTGATCTTTAGCTTTTGAGTAGATTTACATTCGTGAGTGTTTATTGTGTTGATCCTGGGTAACACTGTTTTGAGTACTTCTTGAAGGTCTGGTCTTGTCTTGGTGAATCCCCTCAATCTTTGCTTATCTGAAAAATGACTTGATTTCTCCTTCATATACAAAATTTAGTTTTGCAGGCAATAAGATTCTAGGCTTGGCATTATTCTGTTTCAAAAGAGTGAGAATGGGGCCCCAGTCTCTCCTGGCTTATAAAGTTTCAGTAGAGAAGTCTGGTGTTATTTGGATTGGCTTTCCTTTGTATGTTACTTGCTTCTTTTGTCTTACAGCTCATAGAAGGGCCTCTTTAGTTGATATTTTGGTCAGTCTGATGACTGCACGTCGTGACGTCTTCCTGTTTGCATTGAATCTCCCAGGGGTTCTTTGAGCTTCTTGTATATCAAGATGTTTAGCAAGGCCTGGGAAATTGTCCTCTATTCTATCTTCAAATAGCTTATCCAACCCCTGAGTGTTTTCTTCTTCCCCTTCTGGTAACCCTATGATTGTCACATTAGGTTTCTTCATATAATCTCACATCTCTTCTAGGCTTTGCTCTTTTCTCTTGTTTCTCTGCTTTATCTCTATGACTGATTTATTTAATTGTAAGGTATTATCTTCAATCTCTGAGATTCTTTCTTCTGTTTGATCTACCCTGTTCTTGAGGCTTTCCACTGTGTTTTGTAGTTCCCTGAATTGAGTCTTCATTTCCAGGAGTTTGGTTTGATTTTTCTTTAGTATTTCAATTTCTTTAGCGAATTTTTGTTCCAGGTCTTGGAATCTTTTTACGTTTTCTTTGTGTTGGTTATCCAGTTTTTCTTGCAAGTTGTTGAATTTTCTTACGATCTATGTTCGAAATTCTTCTGTCATTTTAGTGGTCTGATTTTGGTTGATGTCCATTTCTAAGGGGCTGGTGATCCTCTTTGAGGGTGTGCTTTCCATTTCAGTCTTCATATTTCCAGAGTTCCTTCACTGATTTCTTCCCATCTGGATCAGTTGTTGCTTCTTACCTATAGGTTTTAGTTTGGATAATGACATACCCTGTTTAATCTCTGAGCCAGTAGGTGACATTTGTGGGTGAGATTCAACCACACCCTGTATGATGGGTCAGTAAATGCCATAAAAGGGTGTGCAGAATGTCCTCCCTTCCAATAGGTGGTGCTTGCTGGGAGGAGCAGGCTACCCTGTTGTTTTTGGGTCCTGTAACCAGCTCTTGTTCCTCTGGAGAGGCACTCTACTGCCTCAGGTAGTGGGTGGGGCCCTGGGACTTCCAGGTGTGTCCTTATTCTCCACCTCAGTGAGGGCTGGTCTGGGAGTGAGTCTGGGCAGAGTTGGGTTGGGTAAGCCTGCCCTCAAGCACCACAAATGCTGTTAGCAGGGGTCAAAGGTCTTTTCTCTGCTTCCAGGAAAAGCTGTCAGGCAGGGGCTGGAATGGCTCCAGTCAGTCAGAAAGTCTGCATGTGAGGGTGGGGCTGTCTGAGATCTGCAGTCTAGAACAGGCCTCGCTTCTTTCCACCCTCCCCAACTCCGCAGCTACTCCTGGGCCTCTGCCAGCAGGCCAGACCTCACACCACTGGGTCTCCCCTGGGTGTGATGCGGGCCAGGAGGTTCCCTGCATAGGGTTGCCACCTGGGCTGGGCACACGGCCCCCCTTGGGAGGAGGGTTGCCCTAAAGCATGCTGATCTGCCCCTGAAGGCACACTCACCTCAGTAGGCTGTTCACGAATATCCCTTCTGTGCCCCAGGCAATGTGAGACCTGGGTGCACAGGATCTGGTCTGCAGATCTGACTTCTGGGCCCCAGAATTCAATCCCTGATCCCACCAGGGAGAGGAGTACCCATCCTAATTCACCCACGGTGAGCCCAAGCTAGGTCGATGTCTCTCAGCCTCAGGGTCTGCCTTGTTCTCCTGGAATCACCAGACCAGCAGCACCTGGGAGGGCTGGCGGGTAGGGAGCTCACTGTCTGAGTACCCCTCAGTCAGCTGTAGGGTCCCAAAAGGGAACGTCCCATTCCCTGGCAATGCCTCTGGCTGGTGGCTATATTGTCTCCCTTGGCAGCCGCGGATAGGGAAGGGGGAGCGGAGAATGAAGCAATATGGCACCTGCCATGTGGCTCAGGTCTGTGCACACAGAGGTGCCCCAAGGGAGTTGAGAACCTGGTGCCACATCTGCTACAGGCTTACCGCTCACTGGCGATGGCCATCTCTGGGCTGGTGTCCTTAGGTCTCTCCAACTTCTTGGGAGCCCACCAGCAGTCCAAGATGCAAGGGAGGGGAAAGTTAACTTCTACACCTACCCTTGTTGGTTGTCTCGAAGCTTGTTGGGAGGTCTCTTCTTCCAATTCTCCTCTGCAACCTCTTCCCATGGAGTTTTCTGTAGTCTCTGGTACCCTTCCTTCCAACCCTAGTCTTATGTATGCTTATCTGCTTTCTTCTTACTTCTAATTTCTTCTAGAATCTGTCTTTTTTGCAGAGACAGTCTGGTGGTGTTTCTCATCTGCCACCTAGATCTGCGCCCCGCCCCCGTTGTGTTTTTTACAGATTGTTACCTTTATGTTTGGTTTTATGCACTTCTATTATATGTACCAGGACGTAGAATTCTTTTTCATTATCCCATTTGACAATTTTGGGCCTATTAATCACTTTTAAAAAATTGGCCACCATTATCTCACCAAATGTTGCTGCCGTTTCATTTTATTTCTCCTCTCCTCTCTAAGTAATGAATGAATTTTGGACATTTTTACTTTATCCATTATATTGATTACCTACTCAACTATATTTCTGTCTTCTTAATTCTCCGTGTTTCATTCTGAATTTCTTCTGATCTGTTTTCTTATTCATTATTTCTCTCTTAAGCTATGTCTCATCTACCATGACGGTCATCTCTTTCATATTAATATAATACCAGTTATTGTAATTTCCAGTAACATCATTTTTAAATCTACAATATTAGATTTTATTGTATCCAGTGTTTTGCAGAAATTTCTTGCATTTAGTTTTCATTTCTAAGAACATAATAAGCATAGTTTTATTACCTTTTATGTGGATAATTTTCATGTTTTTGCTCTTATGAGTTTCCATTGGTGATTATTTCTGCTGATTTTGTGTTTTATTGCCTTATCAGCCTCATAAAATTTAATTGCTTACTGGATACTTTATTTGTTAAGTTGTATTTAATGTTAATTTGAGGCCTAGGGTGTTATTCTGTGTCAGAAATTATTTTATGTATCTTTCTTCTAGGTTCCTGGGAAATCAACAGCCCAAGATCAAGGCATCAGAATTTTATGGGATACCTGGATGACCAGGATATTGTTCCTTTCCCCACTCTATTAGCATAGCCTTTTAGGGTTCCTGCCCAGAACAGGAGCCATCTGACATTAGGTTTCAATCTTTGCTGGGGACTGAAATTTGATCCTTTCCCTTCAGTTCTAGGAGTTTGTCTTAAAGTTCTGTTTGCCTCCTAGCAACTTTTCTATGATTGGCAGATGAAAGAGTAGAAACAGATGATTCTATGGAGTCTTTGCTCCTGGTGGCCTCGGGATTATGACTCCTTAGTCCCTTAGCTGTCTCTCATGGAGCCCTAGCTCTCACCTGCTTTGGAAAAATTGGCTCTGGTAGAAGCATTTCCGCTTTATTCTGCTGGCTATTACTTAATCCCCTTTGGGGGGCCTGTAACATCTTATTATAGTATAGATTTTGGATACAAAGAATTTTTTTTTAATTTTAACCAGTTATTTTAGTTATCATTAATGTAAGGATTAATCCAAATCATCTGGTTAGCCATGGCTGGAAATGAAAATCTTCCAGTGGGCTTTTCTTTTACTATCTTAAAGTCTCCATTTTTTTCCCAATGCCTTTGAAAACATTTTATCAGTGTATGTATTCTCTGTCTAAATTTGAGTATATTTGAGTCTCCAACTATGAACTTAGACATATTCTCAGATTCCTTGAATTCTCTCTTAAATATTAAAAAATATTTTTTATAATCACGATCGTAATCAAAACAAATTATATAATTACGGTCATTCAATAACCATATATAACATACCAATAATAATATTTATTTAGTGCTTGTTCTGTTCTAGACAATCTTCTCTGCAATTTCCATTTGTAAGGCTCAGAAAGCTTAAGTAATTTGCTCCAGGTCATGTAGATAGTAAGTGATAGAGCCCGAACATAAATCTGAGACACTTGGCTAAAGATTCCTTTCCATAACCCATTATACCATAAATTCAATGGAAGCAGTGATGCTGTTTGATTTCCCACCAATATCTACTACTAACCCAATGACTTATATAGAGGAAATACTCAGTAAACATTTTGTGGATGACTATAAGAGTGAGTCAATAATTTTTAAATGTATTATAAACATGATATTTTCTATAAAGATGAGAGAAAGATTATTTCAAGTTGGATAGTCAGAAAATACTTCACAAAGCAGTTAGATTCTAAATTAATCTAAAAGACTGCATCTTGAATGCTAATTATGATTTGAATAGAAAAATGGAAATAATGGAAGCAGAGAAGCATAAAAACACAAATATATCTAATACCTGCTTATAAATATGTTTGCATCTAGTAAAATGTTTGGGAGTCCTAAATTATATCTCAATATTAACAGTAATTAATATTTTGAACAAAGGTTCTAGACCAAGTATTTTATATAATTATTTCATTTAATATTATAAAGTAGATATTATTCATTCTCATATTATAAGTGAGAAACTGAGACTCCAAGAAAAATAATTACCCCAAAATCATATAGATAGGAAGTGAGGAAACTTGAAGGTACAGAATGAATAGAAGAAAATGAGACAGGAAGATTAGAGTCTGTAATTCAGAAAATTTTGTATGCCTTCCTAAGTCATTTGGATTTTATCCAGTAGACAAAGAAGAGCACAGAAATGCTACTTTTCAGAAAATAAGTAACCAAAATCTATATATATAGAAGAGAAGTCTCAAAGTAGTAGACATAATGGAATTTTTACCTACCCCAAAGTTGAAATGAGTTTTCATTTCTTGCACATTTATCTATCTGCAGCTGTTGTTCCATCTCTTTGAAGTTCTGTAAGTGATGTTGCAACAAATATATGTCTACATTTACTCTATGTCAGGCACTGTGTTGGTTCCCAGAAACATAAGAAAGGAATGGAAATGGTGCAAACAATGTTTTCATGTATTAATAATAAAATGCATGACTCCTATTTAAGAAGTAGAAATAGGATGCTATGAGGCAGTACACACAAGGATTACTGAGACCATCTTAGGCCAGAGGATGTCAGGAAAAGTTTTCTAAGATCATACCTAAGCTTATTTGATGGTTGGAAAATATGGAAGGAAGGTCCATTACCAGATAAAGGGACAACATAGGGAGAGGCACAGAAATATGAAACAACCTGGTGTGTAGGAATCTAGTTCTCAAAGGTGATGACAGCAGAAATGGCCAGAATTGGGCCATAGAGACTCTCACACACCCTGACAAGAAGCCTTACCTTTATTCTATAAGGCATCTGAAACCACTGAAAGATTGTATCCAGAGCCCTGGCATGAATAGCTATCAACATCCTTGGTACATATGAAATTTATCCTCAGTGAGTTCTTATTAAGAATTTTCTACCTGCTCTGTGTGTGGCCACCTCACTTCCATTAACCACATGGGGTTTCAATTTTGGAGTCTAGATATTTTTAAAATTAGAATTACTGACTTCCAGTTCCAAAAGGGTAGTGTAGAGGCAAGCTGGCTTCACTCCCCCACAGAAAACCAAAACGAGTATATGGCACTGAGATCTACAACAGCAACAACACAGAGCTCAAGTATGAGGATGAGACAGTTCCTGGGGCCAGAAAGAAGTAGAAGAACTCTGAGCAGAAGGTAGCAGAATTGGACATACACATCTGTGACACCCCTCCCTTGATTCTTCTCAGCACCAGTGAAAAATCTCCCCCCAAATCATGGTTTCTACACTGGAAATAATGAAACTGAGATTGTCAATCAGCTTCCCCACTTTCTTGGGTTCCCTGGCAGGAGACCTGTCCTTACCTTAACACACAGGTAACATTGTGACTGTCTCTAAATAGAAATACCCCTGAGGACAGGGAGAGGCAAATGGGGGAGGTGGAACCACCATCTTCTGCCCCAGCAACTCTACTCTGTGACTTAGCCAAAGGAGATGCTAAGTCAGAGTGGCTGTTCAGCAGCACCACACTGTAGGAGGTAGTTTCCCCAGGACCCCAGACATGAACACCCTAGTCAGCCTTCCCACACTGCTGGTGTCCTTCCTTTGGGACCTCCCTCATTTAGGACAGGCAGTGCTCTGGCCATTTACTAGAGCTGAGGTGAACCTGAGATTAAGGCTCGACCTAGAGCCAAAAAGGAGGTGACCTAGCAGTGAAGATTTACTATGCAGATGTATTAATATGAAATTATGTTCAACATCACGTAAATGCAAATTAAAACCACAATGATTTATCACCTTATCCTGTTAGAATGGATTTTATCAAAAAGTCCAAAAATAATAGATGTTGGTGTGGATGCAGAGAAAAAGGAACGTTTATATATTGTTGGTAGGACTGCAAATTAGCATAACCTCTATGGAAAACAGTATAGAGACTCCTCAAAGAACTGAAAGTTGACCTACCATTATATCCAGCATTCCCACTACTGGGTACCTAACCCCAAATGGGAAAAAAAATCATTTTATCAAAGAGACACTTGCACATGAATGTTTATTGCAGCACAATTCATAATTGCAAGGATGTGAAATCAACCAAAGTGCCATCAATTCATGAGTGGATTAACAAAATGTGGTATATGTATACCATGGAGTACTACTCACCTATAAAAATAGATGAATAAATGCCTTTTGCAACAATTTGAATGGAATTGGAGACCATTATTCTAAATGAAGTATCACAAGAATGGAAAAACAAATAGCATGTGTATTCGCTATTAGACTGGAACTAACTGATGAGCACACATGTATACAGAGAAATGTAAAACTTAGTGGAAATCAAGCAGGAGGGCGAGGGGGCAGGGGAGGGGGAAATACATACCTAATGGGTATAATGAACACTAGTTGGATGATAGGCACACTCATAGCCTTACTCAAGCATTATAAAAGCAAACCACATAACCAAAAATATGTATACCCCCTTAATGCTTTGAAATAAAAAAATAAAATAAATACATTCAATAAAAAACAAAATAAGCCAGCAATGACAACAAACAAGGAAATATGTCCTCTCCAAAAAAATAAAGCAAAAATCCAGTGACTGATCCTAACAAGATGGCAAGTTGTGAGGTCTCTGACCAAGAATTCAAAATAGCAGTTTTAAGGAAATTCAGTGATGTCCAAGATAACACAAAAAGGCAATTCAGAAATTTATCTGAAATATTTAACAAGGAGATTGAAATAGTTAAAAAAAAATAAATCTTGGAACTGAGAAATACATATGCAGAATGGAAGAACTCTTTAGAAGCTCTCAGTAGCAAAGTGAACCAAGCAGAGGAAAGAATCAGTGAGCTCGAAGACTAGCTATTTGAAAATATACAGTCAGGAGAGAAAAAAGAAAAAACAAAAAGGAACAAAGACTACTTACAAGATATAGAAAACTATCTCAAAAGACCAAATCTAAAATTATTGGTGTTCAAAAAGGAGCTGAGCAAGGGCAAGGAGTAGAAAGCTTATTCAAAGAAATAATAATAAAAACTTTCTGAAACTTGATAAAGACAAAAATATCCATGTATGGGAAGATCTTAAAACATCAAACAGAGTCAACCCAAACAAGACTACCACGAGACATATAGTAATCAAATTCTCCAAGAGCAAAGACAAAGATAAGATCCTAAAAGCAGAAAAGAATATGAGGCAAGTAGCATATAAAGGAGCTCCAATTTGTCCGGCAACAGACTTCTCAACAAAAACTATACTGAGTAGGAGGTCGTTTCAAATTGCTCAAAGAAAAAAAAAAAGCTGTCATTCAAGAATCTTATATCCAACAAAATTGTCATCGAAATATGAAGGAGAGATAGCTTGTATAGCATGATGCAATCCAAATTGTCTATTTTTTGCTTTGGTTGCCTGTGCTTTTGAGGTCTCACACACACAAAAAAATCTTTGCCCAGACCAATGTCCTGGAGCATTTCCTAAATATTTTCTTTTAGTAGTTTCATTGTTTCAGGTCAGGACTCGCAAGTCTTTAATTTGATTTGATTTGATTTTTGTGTATTTTTAGAGAAAAGGGCCTAGTTTAATTCTTCTGCATATAGTTATCCAGTTTTTCCAACACCAATTATTGAAAATACTGCCCTTTCCCCATTGTATGTTCTCAATGCCTTTGTTTGAAGATGAATTGGTAATAAATGTGTAGATTGATAACTGAGTTCTCAATTCTATTCCATTGATCTATATGTTTGTTTTAATGACAGTACCATGTTGTTTTGGTTACTATAGTTTTGTAGTAAATTTTGAAGTTGGCTAGTGTAATGCCTCTAGTTTTGTTCGTTTTGCTCAGGATTGCTTTGGTTATTTGGGATTTTTTGTGGTTCCATATAAAATTTAGGATTTGTCTCTCAAATGCTTCACTTGTGCCAGATATTTTCAGGTGAAAAATAACAAAGTTATAGCCAGTGAAGCAAGTAGCTTCAAAATCAACCTCCCAATAAATATTTCTAAGCAGCTCTGATGAAATTAATAAGAAACTATCACCAGAGTCAGTGTAAAGAAGCAATAGCTGCAGATTCAAAGGCGTCTGTAAGCTGAAAACCTCTCCATGATCATTGCCTCATGGTATGTTATGTGCTCACAACTGACCTCATGACCTGGACTTGGGTGCAGGGAGGAGAATAGAGATAGAATAAAAGCTTCTCATGGAGTAAACATACACATGGCTTGTGGATTCCTTGCCTGAAGACTATTTCCACTGTAATGAATGAGGAACATAATTAAGATGCTTCCTTTCTTATGTGAGTAAAGTCCGTTCTCTATACAGTAATTCCATTATAGCCCATCTTCTCTCCCTATATATCAATTTTACCT
Source organism: Mirza zaza (assembly GCA_008750895.1). Taxonomy (NCBI): domain Eukaryota; kingdom Metazoa; phylum Chordata; class Mammalia; order Primates; family Cheirogaleidae; genus Mirza; species Mirza zaza. The sequence goes on from VSMD01124871.1 coordinate 99,022, forward strand.
ATAAAATACATTCAAACTAAAACTTTGATTATGAAACACTAGCTTTTATGCTTTGATTGCTTATATATCGTGTAGCAGATTTCCCCAGAAGAAGAACCACCCTTCACAGTTAGGCACAGATTTTATTCACCTCAATATTACCTTGATCAGGAAGAATATTTCTAAGAATTTTAGATATAGAAAAATTTTTATAGAAGATGTTTGCTTCCCAAGGCATAGATACTAAAAATTCTAGTTGATGTTGTTTGAATTGAATAGGCATTAGTTTATCTATCGTCTTACCTTTACATCAACCCTATACATAATCAAAGAAATGGGGCAGCAAATAGGAAAACAGAGCAAGGATACCACCACAGATTTTAAAGTTGAGAAAGCCAGCTGTTAATTAACCCTTATAGTTCAAATTCAAAAGCAACCAAAACCTAATGTAAAAACAACAGCAAGCTTAAAAATATTTTCCACATTCAACCATACAAATTCAAGGCCAATTCAATGAATATAAGTGGGAAAAAAATCCTATTTCATATGGTAGTGGGTAAGTGAACTGTCCTTAGTATCTCACACTAAGGACATACTTCTAGTTGATGGCCTAAACTAATCTCAATAGCTTCTCTGTCTTTTTTAAGTTATTTCTTTCTTTGCTACATTAACTGTGTGAGCTTGTTGCTGAAAATAAACAGCCCATCTCTCATTAGTGCCATGGACAATGGCTGTCTGCATCAATATTGCGTGGATAAAATTGTCCTTAGTGTCTGTTACTCAGGTATTTCTGCTTCTTCTTTTTGTGGCCCACCTTCTCCTGTGAACCAAGCAGGTGCTGCTTGACACGCTTTCGACATAACCAGTCCAACAGAGTAGAGTTGGCCTGGAATTTTATATAAATGTAGCAACTTATTGCAAGTATAAGTCACTGTAAACTAAAACTCAACAAAACAGGAAGATGACCAAATCAAAGCAGACATAGTGCAAGCATTTGACACCACCAAATTATAATATATCTTTCCTAGTCACTTTTAATAAAACAATAAATGACGATAGAACCTTAAAAAAAGTGTTACTACCTATAAGTGGTATGGCCAATTCTCAGATATAAGAAAAGGCTCTTCCAAGGTGCAACTTCAAACAATGAAATACGTTAGAACTGCAAAATCTAACACAAAACAGACTGGATTTAGTCCCTTGGGAGATTGAAGTTGAAGACAGTCACAGTGTAAACCACAAATGAAGAATGTGGAAAATTGTCACCATCAATTTCAGTGGCTTTGGAAGGCATTTGGCAGCCTGTGCAGGAAAACCAAGTAATAACAAATGATAGATTTGGCCCTGTTGTCACCGCCAAGCTGATGGATACAAATCACTCTCCTTTTAAGCTCCAAGTTGCAGAAATAGGATGCATTTGAGCTGTAAGGGGATCAAATGGATGAATGTCAAATATCAACAGATCATAAGGTGCACACGCCAATGTAGTCCGTATCAATTTTCTCAAATTGGTTGTAGTAAATAAAATTAATGTTCTCACTGAATCCTAAGAACTAGATTCTTGTATCCAACAGTTTTGTAATGACAGTGGAAGGGAAGGTAATGCAGTTGATGCTTCAGGTAATGGACATTCCTACGATCACTTCTAATAACACCAGACAGGTGGGCCTGTGCCTCCTCTGCATAAACCTCTGAGTGGAGGACTGAGTGTGAGCTAAGACCATTTGGCAGTCATGCAACCCTCAGACAGCCACATACTCTCTGAAGCTCAGTTTCTTGTTAAGGAAATTGAAAAAAAATTTAAATTATATTTCACAAGGTTGTCTGAGGGTTAAAAGAATTCTGTAAAAATGCTCTGAAACATATTTGTCTAAGGATGGCTATTGAAAGCCGATCAACTAATTCTTCCTCCCAAAATTTCTTTGAAATGACTAAAATAAAAATTAAAATTGTATTTTAAAAATGTATTAGATTAAAAAAATGTATTAGAGCTGAAAAACAGAGAAGATATTTGTCATTAACACCAGCTTTTAAAGGATTTCTATTACTATTACTACTATTACTATTACAAGTAAGATCAGACTATAGAAAGTAATAACCATTTAGTAAATCAACCTAAGTGATGGATATGAAGAAATGACACTCTTGTGTAATAAGTGGGCAGGACTTTCCAACAGAGCCCTGGTAACTACTGAGCAAAAACTGTCATGAGCCAAGAAAGAGGGCAGGCTCTCTGGGACTCTTGGAAAACTAGCAAATTCAACAAATTAAAGGATTTCAGAAACTGCCCCAGTGCCCAGATGCACAGAAACTGGCTGCAGCACTCACTGACGTTCCTCCAGCCCACAAGGTAATCCACGGGCCTCACTGCTACAGACTCATAAAAACACAGTCATGTCAGTTAGAGGAGACATGAGATCTTCTTGTGTCTGAAAAATACAATAACTCAAATTAAAATGTTACTGAATGGGCTGAATGGCATAATGAAGATGATAAAAAAGAGTTTGTAAACTAGAAAATGGAGCAATAGAAATTATCCAGTCTGAAAAATAGAAAGTAAGAAGGGCTAAATAAATAAACAGAACTTCAGGCATTTGTAGAACAATATCACAATATGTAACACACACATACACACCTATAAATGGCAAAGTAGTTAGGCAAAATAGCAAATTCTCTGATAGTTTCTTTGCTCTTCCCTTGAACAAAAAAAAATTTGATGGATCACAAGCATACAAACCTTTTTCCATCTCCAAAGGTGGGTAGGAGACGATAAGCCATAGATCAGTTGGAAAAAAACAAATCCATTGAACAACTCCAAGAACTGCAAACATAAATATGGGCACATACACACAACCTTTGCAGCAAAATTAATTTTCCTGCTAAAAAAAAAAAAAAAAAACCTTTCCTGTAGCCAACAGGAAAGCACCAGTTTCTAGCACTAAGGATAATACTGGGAGCAAAACAGACAAAAGTCCCCACTCTTTTATGCTCATCTTCTAAAATCAGCTTATTTTATTTTCTATGTGAAACATGCCCCCCATTTTATATTGCAGCCAGAGAAAGAAGGACTGCATATAGAGAAATATAACAATGATTGCAACCATAAAAAGATAAACCAAAGACCAAGAAAGAAATTTTTCAGATTAAAAAATATGACCACTAAATTTAAAAAAATGAATCAAAGCAGTAAAGAACAGAGTGGATACTGCCACAAAACCAATATCTGATTCAGAAACAGGAATAATCAAATTTTGCCTATAAGGGATAAGCTGGCAAGTATTTTAAGCTGTGGATTCTACATACAGTCTCTGTTGCTTCCGCTACTGTTTCTCCTTCTCCTTTTCTTTGTTAAAGATTCAGAGAAAGAAAAAGTTTACAACTGAAAGAAAATAAAAATTATGTTCGCATTAGACTTCTTTTCTGTTAATCACCAGAGGACATTGGAGCAAAGTCTATAGCTTAACAAGTTGGGGATCTAGTCAAGCCACATCACGCAGGTGCCAGAGTAACAGAGCTTCCAAGGTCCAATAATCCAACAGTGCACTAGCTGCTGACCCCTCCTGGATAAAAACATCTGAAAATGTACTTAGATGATACAGAAATGCACTTTTTAAAAAAGTATTTCAAGAAGAAAATTGAGCTATAAAATCTGGTGGAAAAAACTTCCAAGAAGATGTTGGCATAAGTCTATGTTTAGGAAAAAATATATATTCTATGAAATAGAAAAAAGTTCAAAGACTAAAGATATGGGAGTGAACAACTGAGAGAAACTTCAGATTCACAGTCAATACTCTGGGAATGTGGCTCAAATACAAAAGAATTGTCATCAACTTTAAGGAGGAGATGGGGTCTCCAGCTTCTGAGGCTAATGGACCATTGACTCACTCAGCAATTTCCTTCTCTACCTCAAAACACACCAGTCTGGGTCTTTAGTAGTTACGCTTTAATGCATCTGTGGCTGCTGTACTTCCGTAGGAATATCCCAGAAGTATTCCTCAGGTTGTAGGGGCGAGCCTCACACTACCCAACTTCATTCATTTATTCACTTAAGAGATGAAACATGCCCGGCACTTTCTAGTGCTAGAGAGAAACAGGAAACAAAATAGACACAAATTCCTGCCCTCCTTGTGCTTATATTCTAAAATAAGCTTATTTTGTCTTCTACTTGGAGCTTCTCCCATTTTGTATTACAAAGAAAAGAAAAGCAGGACTACAAGGAAAACCACCCCAGAAAAAAGGGCTGGTTTTTTTTCTTTTGTTTTTTTTTAACCTAACTTGCTTTTTAAAGTGTGAAAAGTGAGTGAGTGAGACCTGTAAGCAACCCTACTTTCCTGCTAAGAACTTTACTTTACTGTGGGAAGAAACAGCATATCAGCAAAGAAAGTCAGGGAACCTGCTTTGAACCCTGACGTCAACAGTCGGAGGTACTATCTGCAGGACCTCAGACAAATTCTTCAACTTCTCTGCACCTCAGTTTTCTTGTCTACATAGTAAATATAGTGATAGGATTTGCTTTGCGAGGTTGTTGTGAGGATTAAATTATACACACACAGACACACACACGCGCACACGTTAAGAAGACTGAGAATAGTGTCGGGTATGTAAAAAGTGCCCAGGAATCCCCATACTCACACTTAAGCGCTACAGTAATCCAGAATAAATGGTGTGTGCCCTTTAAAATATAGCTTTAATTGTCTGGTAATAATAATGACTGATCCCTGAACCTTTATTTCCTATTTTTAGATGGACAAAGGGGAGTATCCCTAAGCCACCCCCCACAGCACAGGCACATCCACGAGCACACACATGCATGCACACACACACGCAGTTGCGAAGCTATAAAATAAAAAGAATTACCACACAATAAGCATTACAAGCCAATCCATAACTTGAACTCAGGTAATTCTGACTCCGACACTTTTCAGTTCTGCTTCCTATGCCTCCTTAGAAAAAGTATCTGAATCTTTTAGTCCAAATAACCCAATCCAACTTAATCCCCTTAGAACAATGCAAAGGCTTTGAGCTGAGTGCCACTTACTCTGGCACATTTTTTTAATGACGAAAGGCTTTTATGAAAGAAAAGTACAGTTTAGAAAATGGCATCATGACACTATAGGACATAAAAATGAAGCAGACTAAGCCCTTTGTGCAGAGCCCACTGCCCTCAGAGAAGAGCTTAATGTGTCATTCTCAGAGAAAAACAATCCTTAGGAAAAGGGCAAGACCAATCATCTGAGAGGAACCGCATACTTGATAGGATGTTGAGCTACCAGTTCATTGGCAGAGAGACAGCAAGAGACACATGGATGGGGTCATGACAATGAGGGATGCCATTAGAAGGGTCACTGGCCTTAAAACACCCTCGACTGCTGTTCTAACATTAATTAAGCAATAGTAAGCACTTATAAAACGCCTACTCTATGAAGGGCACAGTGTGGATGGCTTTACATACTTTATCACATCCAATCTTCGCATTAATAAGAAAGATTCTATTGTTATTCAAGTTTTCTAGATGAAGATAGTAAATCTCAGAGAGGTTAAGAAATTTGCCCAAGATTATAAAACTAATAAGTGGAGTTGCTAGGAACTGAATAATAAATTCTTGACAAACAAGTTACTAAATTGAATTAAACAAAATCATTTTTATTTAATTAACATGAATCATTTTTTAAGGAAGAAAGTATATTCTGCTACTGATTCTAACACAATTTATTTATAATAATTTAATTACTGACTTATAATCATGCACATTATGCATTCAGCCAACATTTTCAAGGAGACTATTAAATACAAAAACATTTTACTTGGCATTGTTAGAGGTTGGGTTTTCTAATCCCAAATAAGTATAAAGTTACAATAGAAGTTGCTCCTAATGTTCCCAGAAACTACATCATCCACACCAGGAGTGAGCATTGGCTATCACAGTAGAATCAAGAAGCTCCTATATAACCTGAAGCCAGATTCATGTGCATCCTTATCCTGCCTTCCTGCACCACCTAACACTCCCTCAACCTTCTCCCACAGAAGACAGCCTCATGCTCTCTCAGACTTTACTGGGTAATATTAAGATAACAGTTTTCTTACTTCAGTTTTGTGATATTTAAGAAAATGTTGAGTTTAAGACAATGTTGTTACCTACCAACTAGGGAGAATTTTTGTAAAATGTAAAGATTAAGGGAGGGAAAGAGGGTTTGAGCGGATGTGGAGAGGCAATGCAATTGCAATAAAATCTCAGCCAAACCCACGGCATGCTCCAGAGCTGGGATGGTCCTTCAGAGTTATCTTGAGTTAGGGCAAAGGGGTCAAGCTCTTCTACCTGTACGTTGCTTAGTCAATGAATGCAGGTTGCCCTTGGAAGAACCTAGAGTGAAACAGTTTTCTTCCTGGCTCAATCTTTCAAAGGAAATTTTCAAAGAGGACTGAACACTAATGGCTATCTTTTAGAAGCTCTCAGGAGTTGGTGAAATAAATCCTTAATTCCTAGGGGGGGATAAAGTGCACCACAACAGTTCATACCATGTGACATTTGAATACTTTTCCTTGTATATGTTCTGGCAGCAGCTCCTTTAGGATTCTAGTGTTCTTTTCTTCCTGGGGGAAGCATAGAAGGGGAAATTTAGTGGGATAACTTATAACCCCTGTTACTACTGTAGCTCATCTTGAGGCCACAGTTACTAACATTGTCTCCCTCCTCCTTTTTCATTCAAAATTCCCCTCGTCCTCATCTTACACTAATACTGATCTTGTTGAGTTGTGTGGTTGCACAACCCCATCCCCAATAGGGTCTAGGCCTCTGATAATCATATTTTTCTTATGTGATGGTTACTGAGTTTGTCCTTTTACCATCAAAATTGGTCAAAGTCTTACCAAGATATGTCCAACTGATCACTTGGGTCCCAGAAGTGATCCTCCCTGCTGCCAGTGAGTGACTGGAGCCCTATCTCTCCACGGTGACCAGAATCAATGACTCCTGTAGCACAGCGACCTTACTACTTTGTGCTACTGATTCCTTGGCATGAGAAGCTCAATGGGTATGGGCAGCAGCCATCATTATAGTTGGATGAAACCCCTGCTGTGTCCCCTAGAAGAATGACCTTCTCTATGAACTTTCACTTATAAACCCTATATCCCAGTGTTTCAGGTTGGGAAACATAAATTCCCATGCTGCAAATGGGCCAGTAGGAGTGATAGTAAGTAGAATTAATCCTCCTTCTGACCCATAGTACTAATGAATCCATTTATTCTGCCTATTGTTCTACCTAAAAGTCCTTGATTTAAATTGCATCATTTCATCCTGTGTGGTGATGCTTCATTCTTTTATCATCACTTCTAAACTGGAGCTTCAGCAGTGCCTTCAATAGGTCATTCCATCCCACCTTCAGGCTGTCGGCTTCTAAAGGGAGCAATGTATTTTATGACCAACAGATTCTACTGTTCTGGGCCCACTCTCTCTCTCACACCTCCTCTACTGAAAATCAGAATAGCTGGTCTAAAGCAATATTATGTGGGATGTTATGTTGACAGATCGAAAACGGTAAGCCCTCAGATACTGGGGCTGGCTCAGGAAAGTCAAGCCCTCATTCGGAATGCATGTATATTCCTTCCAAAATAAATTGTTGCCACTTCAGAAAGGGAAGCGTCTAATATGGTTAATTTGCTACCAAGTAGCTGGTTGGTGTCCTCAAGAGATAAAGCCATATTGAAAGATCACTGTTGGTCTCAGTAACTGGCAGTTGGCCATTCAGCAATATTAGCAATTAGCCAACCATGACATGTGAGACTTCAGACTATTGGGCCTGTGTATGCTTCTTTCCCTGTCACCACGACTGCTTCATCTACCTGCCCATTGGACCAACAAAAAGTGTATAATATTATAGCATGATCTTGCCCCCAAACCCTAGAGGTCTATACAAGGGTTCTCCTACACTGGGGCAAGCCATAAACTCCATATGGCATCTTTTCCCCCAGAATGATACAACTAATAGCTTCTAATTGCTTAGATGTCCGATCATTCCCATTACTATTAGTGATCCCAGTCCTATAACAGCATCACCTATTCTTCCCTGGCCCACAGAGGAGATCTACCACTGAACATCTTACTAATGTTGGTGCCCCTCTCACCAGCATATTCCTATTGCTTTGGTAAATAACATAGCCTTAAGTCCTTTCTGCAGAACATTTGGTAGGTTTTGTTGGATGCATTCTACCATGTACATTTATCTTAGTCTTTTAATTCCTTCTACCAACCTCTATAAAAATTTGGCTTTTCTCTGTCAGTGTAGATCATTGCTTTTTCCATGCATTTAGGAGCTGTACTAGCAGCATATTCACACATGGGATATTTACCAGGGTGTTCTAATCTATATTTTGTAAGAAAACTCCAATATAGATAAACACTATTTATCCAAATTGGGACCCACCACCTTTGGTCTAGCATGCTCAAAATCCAGTCCCAGGCTTACTGTCCCACCTTCTGCCAGTACATGTTAACTAGATCCTATATTCCTTCAAGATATAGGTCCTTTCTTCCCTTAGTAGGCTCAGCACTTCACCAGATGGGTTACGTAGTGACCTAGCCATAGTTCTTGCCCCAAAGACCGGGAAAGGGGATTAGGAGCATTACGAAAGGGAGGTTCCTGTTGTCTTATGGGAAGTGGCCTCTGCTTCATCATCAGGCAAGGTGGAGTACTATCCCTTCATAGGAACAAGTGGACTCCTTTTGCAGGCTTACAGGGTTCAGGGGAGGGAATCTTGAAATTCAACATACTCAGACCTCAATATGGATAGCCATATTCCATGCTCCAGAATCTCAATAATTGCCTTGGTTGGGAGTTTAAACTTTAGCTTGATTGCTCTTGTGATTAAATCTTAGCCCTCAGCTTATCTTCCTTTCTGATACATGAAATGAGAACCTCTTTACATGCTATCAAGCATGGCCTCTAGCTTTCACACTTAGATTTTAATTGTTGATTGATCACTTCATCCAGAGCATCAGTGGAGCTTAGCAATAGTTCCTCAGCTTTCTTTGTCCACTTTGGGTACCAGCTGTGACAGGTGAGGTTCTCTGAGAATCAGAGTCTGAGATAAGAGATTAGTATACACAGGACATTCAATAGAAAGCTCACCTGGGATAAACAATAGTGCAAGGGAAAGGAAGGAGGTAGGATATTCAGAGGGAAAGTTGAGGTGCAATGCAGCCCCCCAAAAATCTTCAGCCAACATGAAAAAGGTGGTATGGGCTCCAGAATTGTCCTGAGTCAAGACAAAGAGATCAGGCCTTTGTAATCCTTTGTTGATCTGTAGTTGGATGTGGCCTGCCCCTGGAAGGAAGTGTGATCTTAGGCAAAGCCGTTTTCTTCATTCAAGGCAATCCCAAAAGAGGGCTGACAGCTGAAGGCCCCCTTCCTACAGCACCCCCAACAGCTGGGGGGAAAGACCTTCATTCCTACAGGTGGATCTGGTAGCATTTTACAGTGCCTTCTGCCACAATCAGCCTAAGTTTTCTGAAGGCTATGCTATCATGAGCATGACTTTAAAAGGGACATATAAAGCAAACTAGTCTGCTTACTTATCATTTGCCTTCTCAGACAAAGTACCTTAAGTTGGACTAATCCTGAAATACCTCTATAATAATTGCCTTATTTATAAGTGTTAACTTAAGTTGTCTCCAACCCAGCTGTCTACATCTCCCTATTCTGTTCTGTATCAGAAACTTTATCTACAGTCCAGGATCAGGGAAGTAAACTGGAATAAAGAACACTGAAATGATTGAGTGGAAATTTTTATAAGAAATACAATATTATCATGAAAAAAAAAGATTATATTAGTTCAAATAATTGGTTTGCCAAATTTCTGGTTTTCCCTTCATTAAAAATAATACATTTAACAACTTCAACCCACTACTGGAAATCACTTATAAGTTGTTATTATATAGTTAATGCCATTGAAACACTGTCTGACTTATTTTACTGTCGACACCAATAATTTTCATTTTCTTTTTTTTTCTAAAAATAAAATAGTCTTTACTGTGGGAATATGTCTTATGAATAATCTATCACTCTAGCAGGTTAAATTTTGCTTTACTTTTCTCTTTCAAGTCTTATGCTTATCAAAAAAAGAACAATTCTAGTTTACCTGTTAAAGATCAAAGTATATGTTTCATTTCCTTTGAAAGCAAATACCAATGTCCTACATGGCTTTAATTTCTTGTATTTACTACTTCTGATTTATTTAAGACTATAAAGCCATTGTTTCTTTTTATTTATGCTTTCTTATTATCAGAATAGTTCATTTATTATGGAATTATTCTGATGTGGTAAGCAAAACTAAGAGAAAGGAAAGAAAACAGAGGTTTCAATGGACTCTCAAAGATTTGCTTTAAAAAATGAATATATCTAATATAAACCTAAAAGAGCCTTCCATGGGTTAATGCATGACTACAACTTAGTCCATGGCGTGGCTAAGGGGGAACATTAAATAGACATACTGCAGATTTGCAGATTTCAAATATCCACTGTCTGCAGTATGAATGAGTAGTTCTTATTCCAGTTTCAAAGATATAAATTGCTTTTGAAAACCCTTGACACAAAATTCATTGTATGCCTACAGGTCATAGATATCTATAATTTTGAAATTGAAGTAAATCAACTTCTTCAAACATTAGGCTCCATTGTCATTGTAGTTTTTATTCTCAAGGCTTTAACAACCACATGCAGGAAGTTAAGTGGCTAGCTATTGTTTGCTTCTAGCATCTATTCTCCATTAGAAATGGTAACCATCTTTCAAAACTACTCTTTCTCCATTCTCTCCTCTCTCTGCTCCCATGTGCTTTTCTCCATAAATAGGCTCTAATTGGTTTAAATAAATCAGGAGAGTCAATCGACTTGGCCAAAGTGGTGAGTTTAGGAATGGGCAGGTAACCCAATTGGAGCCAGTGAGATCCACAGGCATGTTTGCTAGGGCTTCTAGATCCTTTTTTTTCCTCTGCAACTGGGATTTGGAAGAGGTGAGATTTGGTGCCACTGCTTACTTACTGCTATAGCACCTGGAACCAACCTAAAAATACCAGCAACCAAATGAAGAAAGTATAGACAACAGACTCAGAGAATCTGATCCTAATAACTTGGCTTAAGCATCTAAATTAAGCCATGTCAAAAGCTTGTCCTAATCCTAGACTATCAGTTTTGTGACCTAATATATTCCCTTCTGGTTAGGACAGCTCAGTTAGATTTTCTGGCCAGTAGCCAAATGAATACTAACCAAAACCTAAGGGAAATACGCCATTGATCTAAAAAGTAATTGGGGCAAAATTAACTCTTCATTAAAAATAGGCAAAAAGGAAATTCCAAACACTATGTTAACCTTTTTACTCTTTCTAGAATGTTTATGTATCACTAGTAACTCTTCACCAGAAATAGAGTGAATAAAAATACATACAAAGTCAAATGGAGAATTATCAGGGGAAATACAATTAGCCTGAGGAGATGCAATTACATTGTTATTATAAATTCACCAAAATCCAAGTTCTGGTTGTCAGTCTTGCATACTTAGAAACGGAAATAAAATATATTAGTATATCTTGATCAGTCTTTCAAACAGTATCAATATCAAACAAATTCTCACAAGGCTAATATATGAAACCTAATGCCAACTTTGTAATGAAAAATTCTATTCATTTAATTTCTAGGTGTTTAAATTCTCTGTTCATCTGCTCAAAACATATCTTACCTTTTATTTTTCAGTGAACTTGGAAATAAAGCCAAAAGAGGGCAGAATCCTGATGCAAATTTCAGTGGTTCTCAAAGGAAGACAGCAACTATTTCCAAAAGCATTTGAATTTAACAGTCACTGATAGTGTTTGTGGGGCATTCCTGGGGCTTAGTGACCAGGACTAGGATGCTATTCACATGTAAACACTTAGGTCAGTCCTGCCCAAAATGCCAATGCATACTGAGTCTGTAGTGAGGCCTGTCAGAATGCATGAATCCCAAGATCCAATACCCTTTTATCCTTATAATGTGCTGGCTCTAGAGGCAATTACAATCTACAGCAATGAGGAGCCCTAGCATACAGCCTGTGGTCTACGAACATGATTTTGTACTAACAGAAACTAGGGGTCATAAGAGAAAAAGGGCTGATTCTATATCTGGTTCAGGAAATGTACAAGACAAGCCCTGGCCATCATGTGCCAGAAAGCAAGGAAACTATTAAAGACTAATGAGCTCATGCCAAAGGGAAAGAGGTGCCCAATTAAAAGGGCTTCCACTGGCCTAGGATAAGGTCAATGAAGCATAAAAAAAGAAAAGAAAAAATAATTATAATTACAAAAAGTAATTGCAACACATCAAATATATAAAAACCCATAAATTCAAAAATAATAATTTTTAAAAACAAAAGTCATTGTTTATCATAATGGACCAACTCAATATTCTACAAACTAACAAATAAAATAAAAAATGAATATTTAATCTTGCTTGTCCTCTACACATTTTATTTCAGGATAACTAAATATTCGACGAGGAAAAATTCTTTTCTATAAAATTCCTGATAATAGGTACAATAGGAATAATAAAATTAGAAAATCATCATTTTGCAAACCCAATTTCATTAATAATGGATCTAAGCAATAGTCATTAATAAATGCTAAACCTAACGGTGTCATAGGAAGTAATCAGTACCACCTATGTTTATTTTGTCCAAAACTACTGAAGTTGAGTCAAATCAAGTCTTAAGAAAAAAATATCAGTTTAGAAGAAATAGGGAAGTAGAAGGTCATTTCTAAAACTGCTCTCAGGAAAAGATAATCAGCCAAATTCATAATGCGGGGCATTCTATAAGACAAATGACCTAGTTTCTGCAAAAAAAATAAAAATAAATAAATAATCAGAGACATGGAGAGAAAAGAAGGAAAAAGATTGTTGTGGAATAAAAAAGATGTAAAAGGCATAATAATCAAATGTGATGTGAGGCTTTTGTTTGCATCTTGATTTGAATAAACCAACTGTCAGTAGATAATTTTGAGATAATTAGGGAAATTTGAACATGGCTGGAGTATTAGATGGTATTAAGAAACAGTTGTTAACAATTTTGGGTATAATAATGTCAGTAGGGGTACATAAAAATTTATTGTCAATTAGTGAAGCATACTGAATGATTTGGTAGGAAAATAATATGAAAACAATCATGCTTTAAAATACTCCAGAAAAATTAAAATTTGTGGAGGTGAAATAGAAGATATGAGACTGGCAAAATATTGATCACTACTGAAGCCGGTTTCTTATATTACTTTCCATACTTTTTTTTTGCATTCCATTCTCAATAAAATATTTTTCAAAAGAAAAACGACTAGAGATGGTAGCCAAAGGTTATTTCTCTAAGTTCTATTTTAATAAATAATTTCATGAGGTAGGTTTACACTGATTAAGCCAAAGGCAGTCTCCATGGCAGCTAAATTCTTTCAGTTGAACAGGACAAAAACCTGGATATTGTCCTTGACACTTTTCTTTCACAGCCCACCTTGACTCCACCAGTGACTCTTGGATCTACCTTTGACATATATCCTGAATCTAGCCCTCTCTCATCACTTGCACTGCATTTCTCTTCTTCAAAGTGACCACCGTCCCTTGTCTGGATTATTGCAAACACCTCCTAAGTGGTATCCCTGCTTCTGCCTTTTTGCTCCTTTAATTCTCAACAAGGCAGCCAGAGGGGTTCTGTTAAAGGCTAAGTAATATCATGCCTTTGCTCATCACCTCTGCTTCTAATCTCATTGAGACTGAAAATAAAAATCTGTAATATAGCCTATAAGATTCTATGTGATCTGGACCACTACTATCTCCTGTTACTCTCTTTATTCACTCCATTTCCACCCAGTCTGGCCTCCCTACCATTTCTTGGACACAACAGCAGGCTCCAGCCTCAGGGCCTTGCATTTGCTGTTTGCTCTGCCAGCCATACACTTGCCCCAGATACCCACAGGGCTGACTCCCTCACTTCTTTTAGCTCTTTGTTCAAATGTCATCTTCCCAGAATTCCTTTTTTTAAATTAAATTCTTCTAGTTCACCCTATCCCTCTCCAATGCCTAATTTTTTTTCATATCACTCACAAATATCCTACATGCATTATGTTGAACTTATAGTGTTTATTTCTATGTTCTCTGGCTATTTTTCATGAGGGATTTATGATGCTTTTGTTCACTGTGAGATCCCCAGCATTCAAAAGAGTACCTGGGACACGGTAAGAATTCAATAGATATTTGTTGAATTAATAAATTATGCTACAATTCCAGTAGCATTTTTCATGGCCCTCGAGGTTCATTATCCTCCCAACTGCATTGCCCTGATTAGTTTTAACAATTCATTACTTTTTTCATTATTCAGTCATTCACTAAAAACATATTTATTGAGCTCATTTTATTCTTTGGGAACTGAGAACACATACGTAATTAATCAAAAAAATATGTTATTCACTCGCCCGCAATCATCTCCCAGTTCTTAGGGAAGCAGGGACACTTACTTCACTGTCATCCTATGTTTAGTCTATATAGGTATTCGGTCAGTTATTTCAGACCCCAGGGCATACCTTCATAAAAAGTTTGCAAGTTGTGTGTCCCACAAAAAAAATTGGAGTGGTACAGTGAGATACGTACCCCCCAGTACATATGGGTTTGAGCAGCTGTTAGGAGGCTGAGGGGCTGGTTTGGGTACCAAAGCAAATTGCCACTGGCCATGAAATTCCTCATCTGGGGCTCCTTTAGGAGCAGCCTAAGAAGACTGGGGTATGATAGCATTCCCCATGGTCTCCTCAGTTAGGGAGGAACACAAAACCACACCCAGCACTCTCTCTTATGCCCTGATGCTCTTTAATAACTTTCCCCTGGACAAAAGGGTGATGTTACCATTGGAGGTACCCAAGGAGAACCACACAGAATAGCAGCCCAGCCTACAGCCAACCAGGGGAGAGGGGAAATTGCAGGGGTGTAGTTCCATGCAGTAGTTAATAATTTAAGTCTTCACAGAATCCAGAAACTTCTGGCTATTTGTGTCATTTTAGTGATATCCAGGCTAACATCAGATGGCTACTCTAATAATACATGCACATTTTGCAAATCAGAGCTTCATCATCATTTTATAATACTTAGATTCAAAATACTTTTTCATTATCACAAGGGATTTTAACATTGCATTTGTCAATGAAAGAAAAGGGATGCTAGCTAGTTATATTCTTTATATCTAATTTCAACTGTTGTAAATTTCTGAATTGCTATGATAATGATTTAAATTTTTATCACCTATTTGTGAGCACAAAGTTTCTTGCTGATAATGATTATCAACAATTTGAAGACATTATCATTTGAAAAAAGTCTTAATCAGAGATTGCTTGTCATCATTTCAAGTATAAAATTCCAATATAAAATAATAGTTATGTTCACTGAAGCAAGATCAAGTTTCTCATTTAAAGATTTTATTTGGATATGTTCTTCCCATTAAAGACTTAGTATTTTCCCTAACAATTTGCTTTATAAAGAGATGTATTTTCCTCACCATGCCCTATATATTCTCAAATTTTCTTTGATTTACTCCAGTAAATATTATCATTTTCTATATGTGTTTAGACATGAAAAAACATTGGGAAGCATTTCACCTAGGAAACGTGTATGCCATAAGTGAATCCATTTGCCTCTTACATGTAGATATTTTCTGACAGACCACATTTCCTGATGGCATTTCAAACCCTATTCTCTCATGGTTTGATTGCTGTGCAGACGGAGACAAGCACTAGTGACAAGAATTGCCTCCCTATGCTATCATTCAGTCCCCCCAGTCCCTTAATATGAGATCAATAAAACTTCACTGTTTTGAAGGAAAAATTATACCACTGTCTTAAATGTCTCCTAAATGTCACTAAAGACAATATGTGAGTTTAGTAAAAGGATACATTAAAGGTGCCAATTTCCAGTCCAAGTTAGAATAACCATTTTAAGATCAAAGAAGTGTGCCAAAATTATTTCAGTCCATACCAAAATGTCATTTGCTACATTTATTATAGTATGTCAGCCCACACCACAGAAAGAGTTGTGGTTGAAATGATCATTGCTTTCTTTGATATCTTGAATATCTTTTAGGCCTGTTTACCTTTTCTTTTAAAGAATTTAGAACATTAGCACCTAAGAAGTAGCCTTATTAATAATGGGTTTAACTGCCTGATTATCAAAATGGTGTACCATCAGAGCTAATTGACCTCAGCATGATGGAACAGGTGTGAGATTTATTGACCACATGGTAGCAGCTATTTTCCCATTTGTGTGTGCTGCTTTTCTATTTGAGGTGGAAGGATCTTGTGTAACCAATGATGATGCCTTTGCATCTCCCAAGCCAGGGCTACAAACATGCCCTTTCCCCATACAGTGCAATCTGCAAAGGCATCATGTGTAACCAAAATGTTTGTACCCCCATAATATTCTGAAATAAAAAAAATAAATAAATAAATAACACAGATGAGGCTTTAGATCTGTAATATCCATCCATGACTTACTCAAAGAAGGGATCTGTGAATGGCATAATTGGATATTTCTTTAACTACTAAGACAAATGTTAAATTTAGGAAATAATATTTGGAAAAAGAAAAATCACACATGCTGATGGTGATGAGCGTAAAAAGTGGACACAAGCACTCTGCTTCTATCGCCTTTGTAGCCCCCTAGTGGAAGGCAGGTGTTTTACCTCTAAAAAAAGTCTAAAGTATTTGTTGATTTGAATAAATCAAATAAAGATGCAAAATCATCTTTAATATTCATATTCATAGTACTCATCATTGGTACATTAAAAGGAGCACAAGGTTTTTATCAACATTCAGCCTTTGTTCAGAAACGAGGAAAAGTTCTGAACAGTAGACCTGCTGAAACTCTACGACCTGGTAAAGACTTACCTAAACAGGGAAGCCTGTTCTCTGAGACTCACAGTTTCCATGCAAAGCTACATGTTGTAGTTTCATTTTTAAATAAGACTTTCTTTCCTTCTGCAGAAATTGAAAAGTTGAGTCTATATAGAACATGCATAGCATACTGTCGAGTGCTCCCATCAGGAATGCAGAACACCATAGATTGTAAACAAGTATATTAATACTGATGCCAGTACTAGCTTTGCTGTGAGTCTGGATAGAGTGAGGCACTCTACTTAATGTCTTGCACATATTATTACCTAGTCTTCAGAGTGCTTTTACACAGGAGGTCCTATTTGTATCCCCGTCTTACTGATAAGGAAGATAAGACTTAGCATCTGAACCAGAATTTGAACCCAAGTGTGTCTGCCCCCAAATGCCATGTCTGCACTGCCTCTAATAAATGCACATTAAAAATCCTTACTTTTTATACACCAGACCTACAAAAGGTTTCCCACTGCATGATAACTTTTTAATTCTTTCAACCTTTTGGAAAAAGTATAGTAATTTTTACTGATTTACAACCTTCTATTAATTATTTATTAAATTGTAAAATCAACTTTTACCTTTCAGAAACCCTTTTGTTAATATATAGAGTCAATCTGGGGTAGGATGTGGGTATGTAAATAAACACTCGTGGAATTATTAAGCACTGATCACTGAGATTGTAATCACTGTGAGCTAAGAGGATATCCAAGGCCAGAAAGGTCAAGAAGAATTTTTCAGGTCATTGCCTCTGCCCAGAACTGCCTTGGTGAATCACATTCCACACAGCCTCTCAGTGCTGAGCTAGCATCTATGTAGATCAAAGCTATGCCCAGAATGGCTAATTCATGCGCTAAACTCAAATGTCAAGATTTGTTAAACACATATTCCTTTAGATAAACTACCTAAGTGGGGGACCCACTAAAAGGAAAGTGATGGATTGGATTATTTGTCTAGATTCAGATTTATAGGTTTTTATTTATTGCCATAAGAGCAGCCAAACAATAAAAGCAATGGCATAGTAATAGCCTCCCCAGGAAAAGAGTAAGTCTATTGCCCAAGTCTTCAGGGAGAAGCAGATAAAGAAATTAGTGAGATTGATGACACTTCTAGTGATATATGATGCTGAGGTTCATAATGGTGTGTCCCACCAGTCTTTTCTGACCACAATGAATATGAATACATTATTGAATAAATAAGTCAGTAGCTTAATGATCTAAAGGCTTTCAATGTATTAACCCAGTTATTCATTCCCTCTCTTCTCCTTTTCCCCACCGTTATTATTTCTTCTCCTCACTCTTAATGAAGATTGCATTGTGACTACAAAAGTGTAATAATCCCCACCCCCAGCACTACCACACCCACATCCTCTTTTCTCATAGGGTAGAATACTATTTAAGCAGCCCCATAGATCCAAAGGCAAAATCTACCTCTGTCCTGCTTTGCTTTTTTTTTCTACCCCCTTTCTACCCAATTAACTCCAAGAAAGCATATACTGGACTTCTCTCAGTGACTTGCCTTTATTATAGTAAAAGCATCTTCCTTTCTACATCTCAAAGTCCCATAAAAATTAGTAGTATTTGGACAGTCATAGCATGTAAAAGTGAGAATCCTGCCTACCATCTCTTCCAGCTTTTACTCACATAAGGAAAGAAGAGGAAAAGTTACAAACATGGACTAAGAGTATACTTACAATGTGATAGACACAGTGCCAGATATATATACCACAACAATGATCTGGATTAACATGAGACTATTGTATGAAGTTTGTGCGGTGACCATTCCTTGCCATCCACACCCATTCTATAACCCACAGTTCCTATGTACTCGGGATAGACAAAGACAACATAATTGTATTTGACATGTTCAGAGATACAGAAACTGGTGCTTAGCTACAATCCTTGATTTTCCTGGGACCTAGAAGCTCAACAAGAAATACTTAAATCCTATGCCCCTCAATTAAGCCAAAGCCTTATATAGACACGTCTGATGAAACAGGCTAAGCATGAATGGTCATGGCAGAAAAGAATATAATGCCCTGAGATAAAAGCATAGCGAGGGGTAAATGAGTTTGAGAAGACAGGACTTTGAGAAGTCAGTACAGTCAATGTCCTGTCTTCTCAAACTCATTTTACCTGGATGTTGGAAAGAACTAGTTGTTGGTTTTAGGTGAGAGGCTGAAGGTAATCCCATTCCCCATATTTGCTATTACTTATGCCATCTGTGAGGTAAAAATAGAAGATATTGTGGAACAACTAGGGGCTTTAGCTCTTTTGCTATAGCATCCCCTTAATGAACAAAGTACTGAGCTCTAGAAAAAGGATAGGATGAGGAGACTTCCAAAGAAACTCTGGCATTATGCAAGGGTGTCAGATGCAACCTTGCAGAGCCCCAAGGTATTGTGCTCAGTCCATAAACATGCATTACAAACCAAGGTTTGCAGGAATCGAAACACTTTCAGGCCAACTGTAACTTCTTGGCTCACATTTTTTCTTTTTGATTTTGGCCCCTGTCAGTTTCCTTTATGCTATCATGAGCAAAGTTATACATTTAAGAAGATGTTTGTTATATGTTATGCAGCATTTCTAGTTGTTTTATAATGGGAGAGTTTTAGGATCCCAATCTCAATATTCCTCAAAATTTAAGCACCCTCATTTTTTAATAGAACTCTTTCTAAAATAGATTTGTTTAAGGCTGCTATTTGAAACAATGAATTAATTGATTTTTGACTGGCCTTTCAGTTACTTTAATGTGCTTTTGCCTGATGCTATTTGTTCTCTGAGAACAGTAGCAGACCTCTTCTGAACTTTGGAGTCCCTCGATATTGTCCCCTTTACTTAGCACTAATACATGGGCATCCACTGATTAATTAATTGATTTCTACTTTTTATCCATGTTGGAAAAGGTGTCACTTAGCCAACCAATCTCTTATTTTATTACAGAAGTCAGCTCGCCCATTCTGTTCTCAGCTCTCTCAGCCTAATTGAAGGGGGAAAAAATGAAAGGAACTGTGTGATTACATTTGACAATTGGTTCTTTCTAGGGGTGTAATCTGGAGACGTGGTACAAAGAAAGCAGTGCATTCAGGAGGTTGTAAGCACATGGAAGTAGGGTTTAAAAAAAAAAAAAGCTGGTTGTATTATTGTTAGCCTAGCACTGAGTCAATTTCCTAGATTCCTGTTGTATCTTGATAGAAGTTCTCCAGGCATGCAAACTATTCCCTGAGTGCACGTTAAACACTTTCAAAACTACATTCACTCTCTTAGGCTTCTGTGGAAGTAAATTCATTAAACTAGACCTCCCCACTGGATTGAAAGACTGAATGCAGTTTCTTTAAATCCTCTTTAAGTAAAGATGACTTTTCAAAAGTTTATTGATTTGGCAACCATTCTGAATCTGTTTACAGAACAATAAGCAGAGGGCCTTTTGTTTGCTGAGTTTCCCACTTTTGCTCCAGATTTCTAACCTACAGCTGTCTAGCTCTAGAGCCTGGGTGAAGTATCATAAGAAGAATTTGATGGCATGGAGCATGATGATGCTTGCCCATCTTTATCCCTCTGAATGAATTCCTATGTAAAACATCAACAATGGAGTAGTGCCCAGGCAGAGCAGAGAGAAGCTGGAAAATACGGCACACAGAAGTAATGAAGAAAATCAGGAAAATATAAGGAAACAAGACAGTTGTGGAATTCCAGATTGGTTGCAAACCCACCAATGAATAGGCAGGTCTGGCAAAAGTATTAACCCCAGGCTAGGAGAATAAATGCATATTCTTTCCTTAATTACAAACATATCTCTTTCGCATATAGATATAAAGGAGAGAAAGAAAAGGGTCACGCAGGATTTTGAAAAGTCAAAGAACATAATAAAAAGGGTGGTAAGCAGGGCTTCAGTAAACCTGAAGAAAGGCGATTAATGGCCACTGGATGTTACAATGTGACCATGGATCTTTAACTATGAACATGGAAGTAAATTGGTGGAAAAAAGGAGGGAAATGTGAACACTGTTGAAGAAAGGCTTAAAAAATAATCTCAGAACGTTTAGGTGTGGGGGTAATTACATGCATGTAAAAGTGACTGAGGTTCTCGCCTTGCACCCAACTTCCCTTCAAAGTTCCCTTTGAAGACTTGCAAGTGGGAGATGGTGCAGGCAGTACTGCAAAGTCAAAATAAGGATCGGGCTCAGGTCTAAATTTAGGAAGATTTCCTACAAACTTTAGTAGAAATGTAAACAGGCTACAAAAAAAAAAAAAAAAAAGAAAGAAAGAAGCACTGAAAATTGACAGAGGATTGACTCCTGAGTGAAAGCTATGTGCCTCATAATAAGTAGGTCTCAAAGAATCAAGACAATGTTTAGAATCTCACCAAGAAAAGTGTCTTACGATATAATCATTTGCTTCGACTCAGGAAGTCTACTTATAAGACACTAGTAAGGACACATTTTAAAATATAGTCAATGCCTTACAAACACATGTATTTACCAGAGAGTTATCTATAATTGTGAAACTTAAATGTCTCACAATAGACAGATAGTTATCATAAATGAATGGAAAGTTTTGAAGATATGAAAATGAGATTCACGAATGCCAGCTGCTTTTGAAAAGCACGTTACATTTAAAATGCAGGCTGTAATATATGGATATTTGAAAATTTTTTAGTATTGTGGGGGAAAAACCTAGGCATAAAATCAAATAAAAAACAGTCACAAAACATCCAAATTCTTCATTTGTATAGTGAGGCCATAGGTTATTGTTATTGTTATTCTCTTCCTCTCCTTCCTCCTCTGCTTTCTCTTTTATTTTTTTTTTCATTTTTAAATTTTATTAAATAAGCTTACATTATTTTTAAGTGATTTTTTTAAAAGGTAGGATAAAGGTAAAAGCCCATCTGAGGTTATTCATACAGAGAATGGATAGTCCAAGATAGTGGCTCTTGGCATAAGCATGCATCAGAATTATTTGAAGTCCGTGATTCTATAGATCTGGGGCAGGACCAGAGATTTTGCTTTTCTCACATGTTCCCAGATAATGCTGATGCTGCTCATCTAGAGACCACACTTTGGGAATCACTACTCTAAGATAAATGCTAATTTTCATTCCTCATGATTCTCAAGATTTTGCCCACGTATCCATCCAATCATTTCACCACATAGTATAGTGAAATTGCCTCTACAAAACTATGACTTAACATTTTGCCCTTGACTTTTACCCAAGGTCAAAGTAAATATGACACTTTTCTTTTTCTTGGGAGAGGAAATTGAGGACATTATTTTTGTCCTTAAAGTTGCCTTTAAAAAGGTCTATGTTTAAAACACTTTCACAGAACAACTAGGAAAGAGTTTAATCCTTCTTTATTAATTATTGTTATTTATTAAACAATGAGAACTGATTTTTAACTATACATTTGTATCCCTACGTTTTTCTTGGATTTAAGATGCTTTCTAAAAATATAGGAAAGATATGAGAAATTTTTAAAAAGTTATAAATAAATAGGCGAGCAAATCAGGACAAACAGACTACATAACCTATCTTCTTTATTCTGGGAAGGTTTGTATTTACTATTGTACTGAGATTCCCTGGGGTTTGGTTTTCTGCAGTTTTTATATATTTAATGTCTTATTCCCTTCAGAGCAGCTTTGAGGACTTTTCTCCTAATATTTCTTCCTTTCTATCTCCAACTTCCCAAATAGCTACCTCGAATTACAGGAAGATGCTTGTATTCTTGTTCCTCAAATAATTAATCTTTGACTAAATAGCAACAAATATAAGGTTGTGTTCAACTAACAACACAAATGAAATTAATATTTAGAGATAAGAATATTTACATCTACTGTCTCCAGTATGGTTTTAAATATTTGTTTGAGTATCTCAACAAAGCACTAAGAAACAAAGACTTCAAGAATATGAAAACCTCTCTCTGACATCAAATAAAAGTGCTACAGGCATTATAATGAACTTCACTCACCATCTCAAATTTAACCAGCTGAAAATGCTTGTTTTTCCTTTGTAAGCAGCATTCTATTCAACTTTTGGAAATAAGGATCCTGTCTTACAATGGAAAAGCAGCATATTGTCCTATAAATCAAACAAAATGTCCTTGACTCACTTATCCTCTGGAGGAGCACTACCTTTTGGTACCAGCTACTTAGCATATATTAAAGGAGCAGATTCTAGTAATTTTGCTTTTGGGCTTAAATGACCAGAGGCTTCCTTTTGTTCAGCATAAAGAAAAATGTCACTCTATTTCCAATGTACTGGCGTCTGCTTAACTAAACTCTGGAAATACTAGTCTCCTGCTGCAGAAGGACACCCTAAGAGCACAAAAGAAAGAAGCAGTTTTAAAATTAGTGATTGAAGTGATTAAACATATTAAGAAAGGAGAATATTGTGATCCAGGAGCAAGTAGGTCAGCAGCAAATTTAAGTGAAACCCAGTGTACTGCAAATACCTGCTTGCTTCTTGCTGATTTCGGCAACATATGATTATAACCCAAATAACACCCTGAAACTGCAACTGGCAGAATCAATGAAACAATAGAAGCCTATTTAAGGGAGAAGTTTTATGCTCTGTTTTTTAAACAGCAAACCACATGATTGGTGTTTGCTTACTTAACAAGGCTGTTAGGGATAATGTTTTCAGAGTTGACACATTATCAATTCAAATCGGTAACTCAATATACAGATGAAACTTGCCAGTGCTATTGATAGGGTTCAGAAATGTTTGGAATCAAAGTAAGCTCAGAATGAAGTGTTGATGAAAATCATTTTTAAGAAGTACTTATTAGGCTCCTCCTGCCTACAGAGTTTTGAATAAGACCCTGGAGAGACAGATAAATTATAAACATCTCTGAGAAATATTGTATACAAGGATAAACTGACAGATCTGCAACATGGAAAGAATTCAATGTGTTTGCATCCCATTTTTTAAGGGAAACGTTATGACATAATTGGATCAGAGTTTGCCCACTAAGGAGTACTGTGCACGCACCAGGGGTCAGATGCTTGGTATAAACATTACCTCATTTAATCCTTACAACAGTCCTGAAAGGCGTTTTGTGCCATTTTACAAAAGAGGAAAAAATTAAGCTCAGAGAGTTTAAGCAACTGTCTCAAAATAGCATTATTAATGAGAATCGGAATCAAGATACGAAGCCAGAACTGCCTGATCTTTTTTTTTTTCAAAACTCTTGTTTCCTGCAACATACCAGGCTGCCATACAGCAGTCTCCCCCATATTTTGGAGACCCTCTCATCCAGTTCCTCAGTGACTGCTCATTTCTAAGTCAAAAATTACTCTGTTCTTAGAAGACACCCCAAATCTTATTTCCCTGAAGTATTAAATATACCCAAGTAACTTTCAGAACAAGAGACACGTAGGAAGGCATGTATTGGAAATTAAAACCTACCCACACATTCCCTACAAACAAAACGAAGAGGTATGAAACAATGTTGAAGAGATACATAAAACCAGCTTAATCCCAATGTCTCAGGAAAACTATTTCTAGGAGATGATACAATTTATAGAAAAACTCTTTCAAAATACTATTACTCATCTAACCAAGCTGATTATGGACTGATGGTACAATCATGGTGTACATTAATGTACTTATTCAACAAACCCTCACTGTGTACTGTGTGTGAGTACTCACCCACTTACACCTTTCCCAGCCAAATACATGTTGAATCATTCCAGTTTCCTCTAGCTATTGTGCATATTTGTATTTCCATGGGCAATATCCCCTCACTTTAGCATCCCTAACTATTTTATACATACTCATTTTTAAAGATTCAAGTTGTACCTCCTCCGTGAAGCGTTTCCTTTTATCCTCAACCAGGCATAATCTTTCATTCTCCTCCATTATCATTCTTAATAGCATTTTGTTTATAGCTCTATATGGTAATGCATTGTGTTATATAATATATAAAAATAAAATGTTTACTGATTCAACAAACACTTATTGAATGCTTTCTAAGTGTTGCTCTGTCTAAATTACTGCTAAATTCAGAGTCTACGGAAATTAGAATTATGCAAATATACCCCAGTTTTTCAGCTCATAGCCTGGTGGAAGATGGTCAGCTTTATGCCTAAGACTAAAAGTTATTTGATATTTCAAGTTATGTTGTGTTCATTTCTGAAAACATTGCATAAAAATCAGCACATGGTTTCTCATAGCCACTTTAAAAAGTAGTTGTTTCACTAAATCAGATTAAAATAACATGTAATACTTACAACGAAAACTAATATAAAGTTACTTACAAGGAGAATACAGCATTTGCATCATTATCATATTATTTTACAGTGCATGAAAGTAAGATATTTCTTTTTCCTGGAGTATAAAACTAGGAATAGACTAAGTAAATGGAGTTCCATGTTTATAAGCATAAGGGAGGGCTCACTAGATCCTTAAATGAACACAATCTGACATTAAATGAATTTTGGATATATTATTGGTCAAATTAAATCCCAGAAACATTAAATAAATTACATAATGAAAATGCCTTAGGCAGCATGATCACAAGGGGAATGCCCACATGTAACAACTGATAGAGCACAAAAATGATGTCCATTTCTTTCTCCCAGTGTTATAAATGCATTTCCCTGTATTTTCCTTCAAATGAAAAATGATGAGATAGTGAAGCTTATATCAAGGTTTATTTAAATTTTGTATGGGTAGCTGATTGCATATTTTAGCCAGCCTAAGTCACATTGCTTTAAAGTCCTAATGTGGGTCAATTTTTTCGATACTTTTCCTATCCAAGTCCTTACTCCTTATAGCTGATTTCTAGTTCCAAATGACTTGCTGTCTTCAGAATATTCTTCCACCAATATCTTAAGAGAAGATAGTATACTATTAGAGTTTTATTTCATCAACATAACTTGAGGAGCTATAGAAAGTCTGGAAGAATGGGTCTTCACTAGAAAAGAAGAGTAGATATCTTGCACAATTTAAGTTGGTCAGGAGTTTACTATGTAAATACTTTTTAGAACACCCACATCTCACCTTTTATATCCTACTCACTCCTCATATTTCTCCAACAGAGTAAACTCAAATGATTAATTTAAGCTTGGTCAGTCTTTCACTGAAATTTGGGCAAAAATAAGCCAATTATTTCATATGGGGAAAAGTTCTATATAAGTTCTAAAAAATAAACAGCTAAAAAATAATTTGATGAGTCTAGTACCTGATTAATTTATAAAAATTTTTAGGATCTTCTTCATTCAGTCTTCGAGGCAGAAGCAGAATGAGACATGAAAAAGAAAGAAATGGAAATGGGGGGTTATGGAACCAAAGAAAAGATGAGCAGAGGGATGGAATGGAGGAAGGAAGCTAGTGCTCTGTGCCCAAAAGAAGTATGAAGTATTGTTTCCTTTCTAGACTTTATAAGTAAGAAGGGCTAGAAAGGAAGTAAAGCATTTACTCCTTGTCAAGCTGAAGATCTCTCTTCATTATCCTAGAAACTCTCTTCCAGTAATCTCAAGAGTAGAAGAGCATGTGTTTGAAAGCTTCTAATCACCCAATTCCTGCTGAGCAGTCCTGAACTGGAAAAGTTCAGTAGGTGTGTCAGTCGACAGCTTGGACCAATACATTTTGTCAAAGATCTTTATTACATCTGTCTTTGTCTATATCTATTTTTTTAATTCCCAGCTTCATATTTTGAAAATTCTCAAACTGACAGGAAGTTTGAAAAATTAGTATAATGTATACCTGAACACCCTTCACCAATTGTTGGCATTTTATCAGATTTTCTTTTACTGTGTGCTGAACGTACATTAGTAATTTGAACAATTTGAGATTTAGAAATTTGTAGAAATCACAACACTTAACCCCTAAATATTTCATTAGGCATCTCATAAGGATAAGAACATCATCCTGCATAATAAAAATGGCAATACCATTTACTGTCAAAAATGTCCCCAATTATTCCAAAAATGTATTTTATAACTTTTTAAAATATAAGAGTTAATGTATATCAATGTGTTATCTTTGATTATTATGCCTTTTTAACTCCTGTTAATTTAGATGTGATAAATCTTTATGTTTGTTTTGCTTTGCAAGACATGGATTTTGTTTTTAAAGGAGTCCAAGCAAGTTATTTGGACTCCTTGGACTCACATTTTTTATTTTCTGATTGCTTTCTCAAGAATGGATTCAAGTTAAACATATTTGGGAAAAATAACATAAACGTTATTGGTACTTTTTATTACATCACATCAAGAGGCACGAGATATCAGGTTGCCATACTAATAGTGATGTTAAGTTGATTGCTTTGTTAAGGGACTGACTGCTAGATCTATATATAAAAGTGCATTTTCTCCTGCAAAATTAAATTGGTAAATAATTTGTGGAGTGAATTGAATGAGTTTGACTAAATGTCATGTAATCCAACCACATCTCACCTAAAAGTTTTAGTATCCACTAAGGAATGTTGCTTAATCCAGTTACTATATGTAGGATTGTCAATGGTGATTTTCTAATTCTGTCATTCCTTCTACATTTACTAATTGATATATTTCTGAAAAGAAGTGCTTCAATTTGCAACCCCCACTGCCTCACAGGTATCATTACTAACTCATACATATTTATGTCAATATGTTTAACAAATATCTTTTTGATGCTCAAATTGTCCAACTTGTGGCCACTGGAAGTACCTTTAAGTGGTCATCCATATCATTTTGACAAGACCCTGTTCTGAGCACCTCTCTGCTTTCTGCCATATGATATTCCAAGTTTACCTTCAGTTTTCCCTGCCTCAGGCCTGAAATTAGCCATTCCCAAATTAGTTGTAGTTCTTTTTAATGGGGAATGGAACTTAGAAACCAAGATCTGAGAATGAGATGTGTTCCCTGGTAATGAAATATCATTGCTTTAAGAGCCTTTCAGTAGAAAGAGCTACAAAGCTGCATATGCATGTACACAAATATACTTATATATACACAAACACACATATACAATGTCTGTGTGTATGTATATGTGTGTATAATTTACTTCAAACTTGCTATCCCACCACTGGGGCAGTATCACTCTTACCAGTAATGTATGACAATGTTTGTTTCCCCACACTTTTTCCAATAGAATGTGTTGTACAGCTTTTATGATTTTGCCAATCTGATAGAAGAGAGATGACATCTCAGAAGAGTTTTAATTGTTATTTCTCTTACAGACAGTGAAGTTGAGTACTTAGAAAATGATATCTCCACCCTACATTAGAAAAAAACTCCAAATATATCAGACATGTAAATGTATAATTGCAACCATCCAAGTACTAAAAGGCTTTCCTTTATAACCTGGATGTGGGGAAAGCCTTTTAGACTAAAATTTAAAATCCAGAATCTATAGAAGATTGATGAGTTGGAATGCATTAATGTTTTTCCTGAAATAAAAAACCACATAAGCAAATTCAAAAAACAAATAACAACCTAGAGAAAATGTTTTCAACTAATATCATTAGTATGCAAAGAGCTTTTAAAAATCAAGAAGACAAAGATCAATAATCTGATATAAATTGGGCAAAAGTCACAGAGAGAAAGTTCACAGAAAATTATATACAAGTGCCTCAAACATATGGTTATATTTCTAACTTTAGACCTGCAGGAAACCTAATCCTTTATAGGTTCTATGCAGAAAAATATACTTCCCGTAATGAGCAGAAGAGACTGAAAGGAACACACATCAAAAGTCATGGTTAA
This sequence comes from Mirza zaza, assembly GCA_008750895.1. Classification (NCBI taxonomy): domain Eukaryota; kingdom Metazoa; phylum Chordata; class Mammalia; order Primates; family Cheirogaleidae; genus Mirza; species Mirza zaza. The sequence continues at coordinate 127,610 of VSMD01124871.1, forward strand.
AACAATAAAACTGTGAGAGCAGGAAGTGACATAAATTCAATGTCTGCATGAGTTTGGCTAAGGGGAATCTTTAACTCTGAAATATCATGAGAAGATTCTTTGAAAAATAAATAGAGACCCTCCAAAAAAGTTAACTAGAAAATCTAGGGTTTTACTACCTAGAATGGTAAATAAAATCACAAAGAAAATTAAATAGCATAATTACCAAAGGAAAAAAATGGGTATGACACCAAGGTGAAATTTCAAAAATTCTAAACAAAAGTTAAGCAATTGAAATTGACACAGAAGAAAATACATAATAAAGAACAAAAGAAACTTTAAAAGCAACCATGAAAAGACACCTAGGCACCTTAAATGCATATTACTAAGTGAAAGAAGCCAATTTGGAAAGGCTATAAACTGTATGACTCCAACCATATGACATTCTGGAAAAGGCAAAAACTATGTTAAAAATAGACAATGCCAAACAAGAAGCAAGCAATTTGCTTGGGAAGAAATACACTGATTCATAAGCTCTCATTTTTCTTTGAAATTAAAATCAATTTAAACTAAACGCAAATAAGACAAATAGTTTTGATAGCAAAACTGATTTAAGATCTTTCAGGAAACATTAGTGTCAGCAAACTAAACACAATAAAGAGAAAAAGTAAAATAAATAAAGTCAGATACATGCAAGTTTAAAAATAAAATATATATAGATATACAAGTTTGATTATAAAACAGTGAGCCCCATCCATTCACCCAAATTACCTTCTATTGTTGAAAAAAAAGGGGGAAGGGAGTAGGACATTTTAAAAGCGCGTCTGAAATCAGCAGTAACACTTTCAGTAAGTCAGAGACTTCTAGATACCACGTAAATTGATGTCATTTTTTTGTGTGTGGTTTAAAGTTTACCCTCCTAATGATAAAAAGATTTTTAAAAATCAACATGCTCTAAATATTTGTAACACAAATTTTGGTGGGGAGAAGTTCCTAGGCAGAGCCTGGGAAAGTCGAATTCTCTTTACTTATACTAATCCAGCAACTGGACAAGCCAAAACCCCACTGACAATGTCTGATTATTTAATAGGGACATGGTCTATGAACCCTCTAGCAGCTCTAAAGCTCTGTGGCTTATACCACTCTCCTTTGTGGCTGTTTATACACATCCACTTGGGTAGACAGAACTCTACCCCCCATCTCACGTACATTCCACACCTCAGTCTTAAAAACCTTTGAATATGAGATTTCATGCTTGTGAATGTGCTGTTAGATGACAAACTGACCTATGCAGATATAATTAAGGCTACTAATCAGTTGATCTTAAAATAGATTATTCTGGACTGTCTGCATGGACCCATAATCACATGTGCTCTTATAGGCAAAAAGGAATGCAGAGACAATAGAATTGTGGAAGGACTTGATATGTTATTGTTTATTAAAGACAGCAGGGGCTGTGTGAGAAGGAAGAAATGCATGTGAGCTCTAGGGGCTGAGAGTAGTAGCCCTTTCTGAAAACCAGCAAGGAGACAGGAACCTCAGTAGTACAACTCTAAGAAGCTGAATTCTAACAGCAACCTAAGGAAGTTTGGAACCAATTCTTCCCTAGAGCTTCCAAACAAGAACATAGACTGACTGATACTTTGATTTTGGCCTTATTTTTTTTTGTTTGTTTGTTTATTTGGTTTTGGTTTTTTAATTGTTTGTTTTGTTTTGTTTGAGACAGGGTCTCACTCTGTTACCCTGGGGAGAGTGCAGTGGAGTCATCATAGCTCACAGCAACCTCAAACTCGTGGGCTCAAGCGATCCTGCTGCCTCAGCCTCCCAAATAGCTGGGACTACAGGCACATGCCACGACGCTCAGCTAATTTTTCTATTTTTACTAGAGACAGGGTCTTGCTCTTGTTCAGGCTGGTCTTGAACTCGTGAGTTCAAGCAATCATACCCTCTGGCCTCTGAGAGTGCTAGGATTTCAAGGATTTTGGCCTTCTTAACTCTGAGCTGAACTTGCCAGACTTCTGACTTACAGAATGGTGAAATAATAAATGTTTCAAACCACTGAGTGTGTGGTAATTTATTATAGAAAACTAATGCACCACAAAAAAAAAAAGCTCCACTCCACAAGCTTTCCTCAAAACTCCAAAGGACAATAATTCTCATCATCATTCTCCTTAGGAAACACCCACACACATACACCTTCACATTCACCTGTTAATACTAAGCAGCGATATATATATTTGCTAACCAACAGCCAGTTCATGTGGTTTCTGTAGAGGTTGCTTGACTTCTCTTTGCTGAACTGTACAAACCTCTACTCTAAGCTCATTTCTGGGTCTTAAGCAATTGCTCTACTTCCCTGTTACTGCCTAAGACTGCTTCTGCCACCGCACCAGACAATCTGTTCTTTGTCGTCGCATCTACCCTACCCTCCTATATACCAGTGCATGACTTCTACAAATGGGTTCAACTTTTGCTACACACTCTCTTGCTCCTGCTGTAACTGTCACCACCGTGCCTGACATCACCATCCACAAGCTAGAACAGCCCTTTGCTTGTCTCTCTCCTCACTTCCCAACTAGGAAATACAGAGGGATTTCAAACTCTCCACCTTTCCACTTCCTAGCATGGGTTCAGTATGAGTCAGCTCAAGCTACCACAATAAAACCCCATTAACCAGACAGTTTAAACAACAGAGATGTATTTTCTCACAGTTCTAGAGGCTGGAAGTCTGAGATCAAGTGGCAACATGGTTGGGTTTTGGTGAGGGCTCTCTTCCTCACTTGCAAATAGCTGCCTTTTTGCTGTGTCCTCACTTGGCAGAGAAGGAGAGAGGAGAGAGAGAAAAGAGAGAGAGGAGCGGGGAGGGTGGGAGGGAGAGAGAATGAATGAGCAAGTGCATGCAAGCTTCCTGGTATCTCTTCTTATAAGGGCACTAATGCCATCAAGAAAGTCTTGTGCCCATGACCTCATCTAAATTATCTCTCAAAGGCCCCAGCTCCAAATATAATCACATTGGGACTAAAGCTTCAACATATGAATTTTGGGGGACACATTTCATAACAGGGTCTTCCTAGGAAAGCAGAATGAGACTTATTTTCCCCTAAGAAATTGTCCATTTAAAAATGCTAGATACTTTTTATTTCATGACGTTGATTGTACACTTAAGCCGCTCTTCCCAATGTCCTCTTTCAGTACAAGGATAACTTTACCTTCTTTTAACTCCCATTTCTCCTTCTCTCTATTCCTATTCCAACCTTCCTTCTGGAACAATCTCTCTCTCCTCTGTCTACAAGATCAGGACATACGTAGAAGGTTTGCAGCTAATAGCTCATGTTCCCTGTGTAACCTTATAGTGTGATTCCCTCAGAAGAATATTTTCTATTGATCAACAATTGGTGAACTGGACCTACAACTGAGAACAACAGAGGCTGCAAACTTTTTCTGTAAAAGTCCAGATAACAGATATTTTAGGCTTTGGAAAACTCTGTTACAACTACTCAACTCTGTCCTCACAGTTTGGAAAAGGTCATAGAAAATACATAAACAAATGGGCCTGGCAGTGTTCCAATATGGCTATGAGGGCTGAAATTAGAACTGTATATAATTTTTCCATGTCACAAAATATTATTCTCTTGATTCTTTCAACTTTAAAAATGTAAAAACCACTTTCAGCTTGTGTGCAATAAAAAACCTGGCAGCAAGCCAGATGTGGCCCTCAGGCAGTAGTTTGCCCATCCTTGCCATGAGCTAAGGGAGCTTTAAACGAATCATGATTCTCTAACCACTTTTCCTCTCTGTTACTCTGCTTGCCATTGCAGAGCCTTTGCTAAAGTCATATCTAAATGTTCCCCTTGGACCTCAGCAGTTCTGCTGGGAATTACATCTTAGGACAGAAAATTAAAGAGGAAGCAGAGCCCCCAGGGCCTGGCTAGTAGTACAAAAACACTGAAAGGAAAGTTCTCCTCAGAGAGAAAGTGAGCTTCAAAGTCTAGGTGATGCTCTGCTCTCACTGGCCACACAGAGGTTCTGCGGCTGCTGCTGCCATTCCAGAGAATTAGGGTTTGTGTTTATCAATGGAGATGAGATTTCAGGCTTTTATATATATATATATACCCACTGAGCCTTTTCTTTTTAGGTTTGTTCCTGGCAATCATGACTAAATCTCTTCTTCCTTCAGTCCTTATTCCAAACAAGATGGCACCATTTCCTTTCTTGTGCCATGAATTACCCAGAATTCACAGCGATAGGAAAACTGCAGTGGGAGCTGTGGATTCACTCTAGCTAGTGTTAGCTCCAGATTGTATTTTGGACATTAACCCTGTGGATTCTTCACTTTCACTATGATAATTCTGCATCTACATGTAAGTGTCTATAAGTGGGGGTGTGAAGACTCAAGTGTCAGTTATTTTTACAGTAATCTTTTCAGTGCCCAATCCTCACAGCTTTCCTAAATTTATAATATAGAATGCACCACACTAGATTTAAAGTCAAACAATCTGGAGTTGAGTTCCAGTTCCTCTCTTGTCAAGATGCACAATATGGAGCAAATCACATGGCCTCTTGGCCCTGACGACTGTATGAGCATAATAATGCTTTCTTTACTCATATTCTTCAGTGGATGAGAAGAGCAGATCAAATAATATATACCCTTCCCTTTGAAGAATATAAGCTGCTGTAAAAACTTGGGGCATTGTGATTGTTATTACTCATATATTTTAATAATTGATCTGACATTTTGTTTTTAAAAATTTGTCCTTAAAATTTTCTTAGTTTGTTTCTATTGCTAAAATGTTTATGCTCCTTTGTACTCAGTCAAAAAAAGTTATTCAAACATTAAACAGTTTAGTATGTCCAATCTTGTATGCTTCTTATGAAGTTAGAAGCTCAAAGTTTGGTGGGCCCCCAAGTAACCTAAGGAGTAGGCTGCCACTGGAAGATTTGGAGTAAAAAGGCTTTTGATGCTGGCCCTTACTTCAATTCAGGAAACTAAGTTCCTCATTACATTTCTTACTCCCCATGAATTACAGTGTGGCATGGTATTCTCCAAAAGCATTTAATCACAGTGCAAGTCATAAGACAGGTTATTAATAAGTGATTATTTCTCATGACAAAGAAGCTAGTTATAATCAGAGCTATTGTTTATACTTATAAGAAATGTTCATCTGCTTAAAATAAAGTGTGTTCCCATTTTTAATTGAGTTTGAGTAAGTGTGGGTAATTAGAAGGTAAAACTAGAGAAAATGACAAAGAGAACTCGGCAGGGTTCACAGACACTCTACCTCATGATAATGGAGCAAATATCAACCCACAACATTTTTTACTTTTCTCAGTCTCAGATACTGCTATGAATATACATACCCACTGTGAAAGATCACACTCAGAGATGCCTGAAATAAAAATAATGGAACTGTGGAAGTAGAAGAGACCTCAGAGACATCTAAGTAACTCGATCAACAAAAAATGAAATTAAGACTTAGCAGGTAAGCGTTTTGCCCAAGTTCACAGTGAGAATCAGTGGGAGAACTAGCATCCAGGTTCCCAGACCCCAAGTCCAGCACTTCTCTACTCCATGAGCCTATCCGTAGAGCCAAGAGCACACACTGGTTACCAGTTAAGGGATTAAATTGAACAATGAAAGTGGCCAACCAAATGTAACCTGGTTGGGTTCAGGGGAAAACAAAAAGATAAATGAGAAGAATATGAAAATGGGATAACAGGGATTTCTTTCTAATTCATTTACCAGAAATCATGCCCCTAAAATTCACCTCTTCCAAGCTATAATGATTCTGTGATTCTGGCTAATGTTGCATATTTAGAAAAGAATGCTCTCTAGCCACTTCCACGTAAATAAACTAATATAGAGGGCTCACTGATGCCACCAAGACTACCAGTCTCTAAACACCTCTGCTGCCTGCAAGAGTATTCTTATCCTACTGTGCTTATGTGCTTGGACAAGAGTGACACCAGGCCCAGGCCCTAGAAACATAAGCATAAGAGCAAAGTGGTTCCTTGATGGTTTTTTCAGCAAACGTTGTTCTTGAAACTTCTTGTACATACTGAACTCCTAGGGAAAGGTCAGTAAGAACTGAGTCTCCCCTTCCTTTATATAAGGATTACTAAGGATTTTCACTGCAGGAAAAAAAAAAAAAGTATTCGTGTAGAAATAAGAACACAGAAAAATCTATAAAGAAAATTAAAAATTAAATCCAAAGTCCACAATGTTTGGGGCATGGACATGCTTGAAACTCTTACTCGAGGGGGGAGGGGGCATGGGCAATATAAGTTAACCTTAACACTTGTACTCCCACAATATGCCAAAATAAAATAAATAAATAAATAAATCCAAAGTCCATATGTCCACAACAAAAAGGCAGTTTTTCAAAGACACATACAAACACAAATATACATATTAAACACATTAGAATATGTTCTTGCAGTTGAGAAGAGGAATGGAATTGAGGATTAAGGGTATAAATTAAAAAAATAAAAATAAAATAAATATTTTAAAGTGTGCATTTGCTAGGAGATGGGGCAGTAATAACAGAGGTAGAATTTCACTGCAAGAAATATCAACTCACTATATGCTGCATCACTTGACCTGACTGCATAAGGAACTCAAGCGTCAAAATTATTAGATCCTTGATACAAATTTGTAACAAAATCTTACATTCTGTGGTTTTTAATAAAAGTGTCCTGTGAGGGCTCTATTAAAATGTGAAATGCTGTGAATAACAGCATTCAAGCAGGAGACAGCTGGGAATGAAAGAAAAAAATGTTAAGTGACATAAAATAGTGGGCCGTTTGGGTTTAATCTAGTACATAAGTTATCATAGGTGATTCTAAAATGACCACTTCCGTTTTCCTTTTATAATCAGCTACTGAGAATATTAGCATCATGACAGTTCTCGTGTATGGAATGAGTGGAAAATGTGGCATAGAAGAGAAGGAAGAAAACCTTTGAGGGGGAGCCTCTAATTAAACCTGGGGTTTAATCCCGAAAAGTGTGTGGAAAGAACAGAGACTCAGGCAAGAGGAACCATGAAAGCCAACCAACAGAGAAGCAAGACTTCCCACCAGCGAGGAGGTTTTTTTCCTTTGCCGGATGAACTTACACATTCAGAAAATTTAGCAGCAGGTTTAATTTTCAGTTGGCTATTTTTAAAATACGAAACATGGGAAATAGCCATACGCCTCAAAATATATGGCCCTTGGAATCTAAAGGAGATTGTTGTCATAAAAATTAAAGCTTAATGCAACTTACCACAAAGTTCTCATTTTCTGCAGCCCCCCACACGCCATGAATAGCCTGTTTTCAGCAGTTTTCATTTCTGTTCATACGTAAGATATTAGCTCACTCTTTTTGTTCCCCCTTGGTCTCTGGCCTTGAGAGAGACTCCAAGAACTACAAGGGGAGAGTAATAGAGGGCAACTCCTCAGCCTCTCCACTTCCTTCTCAGGTGCCACGCAAGTTCACCCAGCACCTCTTCATTCAAGAGGCCTGGTGCATAAACCAGGGGGCAATAAACAGCATGGTGAGCCACAAGGACGGGCGAAGTTCTAAACCATTCATCAACCACCTTCTTGGAGTGACACTAGAGAAAAGCAAGCCAGCGCCAAGAGGCTTCTTGACAGTATGTAATAAAAGTCCAGAATAGTCCCTCTGTACCATGTCTGTTCCTGGGAATCACCTGGGGGAACTTTAAAAATAACCCCATACTCAGATTCACTTCAAACTAATTAAATCAGAATCTCTGAGGGTGGGGGTTGGCCCGGTATTATTAAAACCTCTTTAGTAATTGTAATAGGCAACCAGGGGTGAGAAACTGTTGTTCTAGAAGATCTAAGGAACAGATAATTAATATAATCTAGTTGCTTATTAAAGGCAGTTTTCTAACAAAACATTTAATTAGTAGCTAATCAAAGCAGCAATAATGGAGAATTAACCCCAGGCTTTGTTTCACTGAAGTTTTTGAGATCACAGCCAGGTGCTAATTACAAAGTGACAGATTAGAGAAGGCTGAGAAGAACGGGAGAGAGTTGGGTGTGCTGGAAGCTGGGGGGACAGCAGCAAGAGGGAAGTATCACAGCTCCTGAGAAATGGGACTGAGTTTTGGTCACCCCTGAATTCTCCTCACCTAACATGGTGAGTGTCTACACATGGCCACTTTACAGTAACTCCCACAATGTGACTGAACAGCCAGGATTCTTTCTGTCTGGATTTATCCAGTGGATCTAGATTGTGAAGGATTTTCTTACTGCAAACCAGGATGCTTTCCACAGATACCTCCAGGCCAGGGAGAGACTTGAAGGCCCATAGGACTGGCTAATAATCTGGTGCCTCTTAAAACTGATATTCCCTTTAATGTTGGCTGGCCATTGTTTAGGAGAAAGGCCAAAGGCTATGCTGGGGAAGGGCAGAGAAGAGCTGGGGTTAGCAACCTGGATGTCATTTAGTATTGAACAAATCAGCTCTGGTCCCACACTTGAATCCAGAACTTTGCAAAAAAAAAAAAAAAAAACCCTGCAGTTAACAAATCCACCCTACTCACAGTAATTTAGTGATAATCTGTTGTCACTTAAACTTGTTGGTGGAAGTGTCCCCTCAACTACCTCCAAGAACTTTGTCAATATTCCTACTAATTACACAAGTATTTTCCTTCAAGAAGACCCTGGGACATAACATTTGATGCCTGTTTACATTTCTTTTGTTCCCCTTGTGCCGTGAATAGGTTGGTACCCTGTGGCTGGCACGTCTCTAAAGCTAGCTTATTCTCCTGACTGTCAGCATCACCATGTTGCGTCTCAGAAACTCAGAAATTTCCTGAGTCTTATTGGAAATCTCAATTTCATGTGCAGGCCCTCTTAATCACCTTGAAGTTTTCCACTCTGAAGCATTACCCAGATTTCTCACAGTGACTCCAGTGCAATTCCCCACTGCTCTTCCTTGGAAACCCTAGACTTCTATCATCCTGTAATATCTGACTCTCCACAGATTCAACCCACTATTTGCCACCTGTGAACATTTTACCATGCTGGTTTTTATCTTTCATCTCTGCTACAAAAATCTAATCTAAACGCTTTGCTTCCAATGCCATCATGTAATAAAACTTTTCTAGAACCTATTATGATTCTCTCTTCTCTGAGCCTCTGTGATATTTGGCAATTCTTTTGCAGCATTCATACTGTTTTACTCCACATACGTGTCAGTCTGCAATAGTTGGGATCTTTCAGTTACAAGTAACACAAAACTCACACTGGCTAATACAACAAAATATTTAACTGAGAAGTTGAGAAGTAGAACAGACTTTCAGGCATAGTTAAAGCAGAACTTGAATTCCATATGTCTGTGACTCTTCAATTCTTTTTACTCCATTCTCTCCACATGTTGGCTCATGTTCAGCACTGGCTTGCCTCATGGTAGCAAGCTGGCTGCAGACAACCTGCATAACTTCCTCCTTCATGTGTGATGGATACAGGATAAATTATCTCATAATAATTAAAGAAAAGAAATTTTGAGTTTCCTGCTGACTGACCCCATTTCTCAAGAATCCCTTTAACTAAGGAAATATCATCCATGGATTGCTTTGGACTGACCCAGTCACTGTAGCACTGTGACTGTGTGGTTCGGTTTAGGCCAGAGATTGGCACTGCCCACAAACTATGGCAGGAGATGGGGGTGGCAAATCTGGCCCACAGCCTGGTTTTGCAAGTAAACTTTCATAGGAATGCAGCCACACCCATGTGTTTATGTGCTTACTGTGGCTACTACAAGAGTAGAGGTAAGTAGTTGTGACAGAGACTCCATGGGCACATGAAGCCAAAAATAGCCACATGCTGGCCTTTTACAGAAAAAGTGTGCCCATCGTGGTTTAGACAATTCAGGCTCATCATTGAAATTGGGCTTAGGGTCGGTTCCAAAGCATATATCTCCTACATAATGAAGGAAAGGAAGGTTCCAAAAGGAAAATCTTTGTCTTATTTGGAAAACAAAAGAAGGAGAGGGTCTTCGGGAGCACCAACAAAACTGTACTTATTTTCATATTTGGCACAATGATTTGAATTAATTCAACTCAATAATTGTATGTAGAATTGTTTAGTTGAACTGAATTGTTACATTCTTTCCTTTGAACTCCTTTTCCCTTTCTTCTGTTAATATGGCTATTGAGTGCTCTAGAGATTCTCTTGGGTATAAAGCAAAGTTTCTCCAGCTTATTTCCTTCATTACTTTGCTGAAGGAAATTATGGGATGTGACATTGGATTTAAAATCACCACCTCTGTTTATGTGCCTCAGTAAACCATAAACCCTAAAAATACTGTAGAAATTCTAGAGAAGAACATGTATTTCTTAGAGAAAAATAAGACTGAAAATTCTATAATTAGCTTCAGTAAAATCTCATTTTTTCCTCACAAAAACTTTATAAATACAGGTTAAACTTAAAATTACAGTCTTTCTTTTTCATAACCCTATAGTAAATCCATATTTTCATAGAATAACTAGGACAGATGTGCACATTTTAGTTTTAAAGATGTCTTGGGTTGCTCAGTGATGTAATTGTCATTATTTGAAATGAGAATAAAGCAAAAACTAAATGTAATAATTTAATATCAATACTCATAGTTCTAACATAAAGAAATCATACATCTGACTGGGATATTTTGAATACAAATGAAGCCCATATTCCTAATTATTTTACTTATTAAAACACCAGTTGTTTCATGAAGTCAGTTTGTCACATGTCATTCCCATTTGGTTATTAGCAGGTATATATTAGCTTAGTGATTTATCCCTCTCATATGATGCTGATTTGGAAAAAGAAAGACATAGGATAAGGATGGACTATAGAGAGCAGCATAAATTTCATATTAATTGCAAAAATTTTACAACAATATGAAAAACACTTATGCTATCCTGAGATCCGAAATAGTTAATGTTTTATGTGAATATCAAACTGAAAAAAGCAAAGTAAAAATGCCCTAATTCTTTTCAAAACAAACTGCATAATTTTATGCTGAAAGCAAAAATTGAACAGATGAGAATTTGATACCATGACTTACTCTGAGTTGAGAATCCTGCAATTTCTAGGGATTAAAATACTAGGAAATCAAAGCTTTACAATTGTGTCTGGCATTTGGATGGTCATTTACTATTCAGTTCCCTGCTTGATCACTCTAAGGAAACAGGTACTCTCCAACTGCAAATTGGAGAAGACTGCTCCGGCATCTCCACTGCACACCACAAAGGGAAATGTCTGTCCTCCTAACACCTAATGTCTTGTCTTCCTGTTTGCCTTGCCCATAGTGGGTCTCAAAACAACCTTAAGATGCTGTGATATTAGAATCTCATTACCTGATATTTACCAATGAATTCTTTCTGTCCAAAATATAATTTTATGTCCTTAATGTCTCAGCACAAACTGCTTTTGATAGCCATGTCTACTTGCACACTGTGGAATTGGTTGTAACTCAGACTCCGTTGTTCCAATTCACCATGGCTCTCTATGGCAGCCTCTAGAGAGACAGATATTCTGTTTCTTGCTTGCAAACAGTAACCACTGCTGCCCAAAGGCTCTTTCTAATTTGTCTGATTTTGCAAGTGTATACAGCCTGTAGCACTAGAGAGTGTATTGAAATATAGAAACTTTTACTTTGCTTTACACGTTCATTTTCTTCAAAAACCAATTTTAGCCTTTCAAACCTTTCATTATTCATTAATTTTTATGGTTCTCATCCATATTTGTCAATAACTTCTAACTTTCCATACATCTTCCACTCTACTTCCCATGCTGTTACCAAAAGTAAGGATTCCAGACAACAGAACTGGGGCTGTTTCACCTATTCTATATGTTTTATATCAAAGGTTAGGACAGAAAGTATGTCACTTTGTTCTTCCTCAGTTGCTTTCTTCACTTTTCTACCCTACCTGGTTTTCAAGTAGTCATTTATGAACTGTGCTGAAATGCCCTTGTATGTTCTACTAATACTTACTCATCCAGACTTGCTGCTCTCTTCATATCCCTCTTCTACATACCTAGGTCTACACATCTATTTCATCCTCAGAACGAACAGTCAGAATAAATGTGTAAGAATACTACTCTACAATTTTGATGTGACTATCTTGTAGTGTTCTATTCTATCATAGACCTGAAATAACAGATAATATATATATATACACATATATATATAATTTTCTTCTCAGATGGATTATTGTGAAACAAATGCTATGGGTTCATTGCTATTTATGACTTTACCTACATAAATCAGGAAGAGGAGAGAACAATGGTGTGGAACCATCCTATTTTAAGTTATATTTGAGATATAGATGAGGATTTTGAGTTAGTTTATGTATGTGTGTGTGTGGATGCCTGTCTGTATGTCAGTGTGGGCACATCCAAGTGGATCCATGTGATAAAGAAAGCAAATATAGAACAAATAAAATGTATCAATAAAGGACGTATCATTAAAGTATGGAGAGAAGACGATTTTCACAATTTGGCCCCACAGACATGTTAAATGAGTGTTGAATGAATGAATCAACTAGATAAGACAAAGTGAAATTTATTACTAACTCTACTGAATAAAAGTCTTCAAGGGGGAAGAACAAAGTCTGATTTCTTGAGATTTTGAAGTCTGGCTTAAGGTAGATTTTTCAGTGTAGGGGCTTGATTGGGATGGAATACAGATCTTGGTATAACAGTTTAGGATTGACAGGAACAGCAAGGTGAGGATTTTGAACTAAGAGCTTCAAAGAGTATTAGAAAATAAATAGTCTGCTCATACTTTCTTAATAAATAATAAATTTTTAACTTTTTATCTTCCTGGGCAAGAGTCTTTTGGAATAATAAAGTCATGTTAACATGGACAATAGTGAGACCAGAGTCTACGTTTATTATCTGCATAAACTGGCAATTATTTATCCTTTCTGTAAAATGGGAACACTATCTACCTGGCAGTTTGCTTGTGAAGACTAAATGAGATATTTGTTCAGTCTCAGTCCCAGTACCTGACAAATAACAGGTCTTCAGGAATACTAATTTTCTTCCCCTATATCTCTAATTCCTGGGTTCTAGCTCACAAGATTTAGCCAGCTTTTAAATTGCCAGCTTTTAAAGTTATCTCTTTCCACTTCCCTGCCTCCTAGGGCAGCTGTAAATAATGACACAACCCTCCCAACTATTCTCCTGCTGGATGTTGTGAGAAATAAACACAAGAGATCTTTTCATTTTAAACTTTTAGTTTTAATCACCTGCAGTAAGTAGACATGAGGAAGCTGTACAAGTTCCAGATAGCTTAGGGAATTCATGTCCTAGTTATCCCCAGATTTGCTGAAGCACCCAGTCTAGGTCTCTCTTTTATTTAGCTTGGCCGACACATTTCTTAGGAGGCTTGTTCATATTGTTTTTAAAAAATGACTGATAGCAGCTTAATATGTCACCTGTAGCAGGGGAGTAAGGAGAATGTGCACATCAACTGAGAGACTGAATAACAAACCAACAATGACCAGACCACGTACACACTCAATAGGAACAAGCCACATTCCTCCCCACTGGATCTTACTGGAAGCCAGGGATTAATATGCAATGCTTTTCATCACCCCAATCAGCAGATGTTATGTTGAAAACCCACTGATGGATCCCCTTGAGCTCAAAAATTTATCCCAGGTAGGTAGCAAAGAAATTGTGCTGATGAAACAAAGCAATTGATCCCCTGCTTATTGAAAGTCAGGCCTTAGGGTTTAGGACAATGCATCTGATTTTAGGCCTCATTTTAGTTGGCTGGAAGAACATCCAAGTGCCTTCTTAGGTTTGAATAAACTGTGTATATGTGTGTGTGTGTGTGTGTGTGAGAGAGAGAGAGAGAGAGAGAGAAAGACAGAGACAAAGAGAGAAAAAGAAAGAGATAGAGATAGAGAAACAGATTTAATTTTCAAAGAAATCCTATGACATCAATATATGAAAAAACCAAAGGTCAAATTCAAGAGCATATTCACAGCCAATAGAAAACTCTCTGGCTATTAAGGACAAGTCCAGATTGTCTGATTCTGTTACACTCTAACAAAGTCCATAGCAGGTTTCCCAAAGAACAAGTTCACATGAGAAAACCAAGGTCAAGCTCATAGGAATGTGAAACATACTACCTTCAATCAACTTATGAACTTAGTTAGCTCCTTCAGACTACTTGATAGGGCATCTGTACAACATTTTACCAGTATGATGGCCCTTATCACATTGCTCTGAAATCATCAGACACCCTTCAGTGTCTCCTTCAGGTTAGAGACCATTATATTTTTGAGTTTTTTTGTATCCTAAATCTTATCATACTTTGCAGCATATCACAGACAGACAATAAGTGTTTGCTGAATGATTGTAGAAATTTTGTGAGGAAGTCAAGAGATTTGAGACAGAGAGCTATATGTGCGCTAAGTAGCTGTGGAAATTAGGACAGTCAACCTACCTGGGATTGTTACACAATGAGGGACTGTCCCTAAATCAATGATTCTCAAACTTTTTTATTTCATTATTATTCCCCTAAGAAGCCTTTTTAGGCTTTTTTTTTTTGTAGTCACCCATGAAATTTGACCATATATATACTATATATAGACTTATGAAATGTATGTATATCTGTGTTTTATAAAATTAAGAGGTTTTCATCCTCCAAGAACCAATATCACCCTCATTAAAAATACCTGTATTCTATGGTTAATGTTTATTCCAGCTATAAAATATTGTGATTATTTGATTTCCTAAATTTTACTATTTACCACAAATGATACTTTAGTAATCAGGGAGGTGGGGAGCTGTGTGAAGTTTACAAGTGGTGATTGACAATAAAAATTATTAGAATCAGGGCAAAAATAAAGCATTCTTATTATGCATTGCTCCCTTCCATTCTAACTCAAGACACTGCCTTTTCATCAGGGATCAGGGTGCAGGTAGAAATCTTCTCGTGGTAGTGCTTCTGTCTTGCACTATTTATATCTCAGAGGCCCTATGCTTCTGGGCCTTACTCAGAAATAATGTCCATTAAAGGGGAAGCCGCCATTCCTGAATTAAGGCCAGGAGTGAGCCAGTCAAGTCTCTAAATGTAAACTCCTCAACAGGAACTCTAACAAAACATTTTTAATCTGAACATTCTGATTTTTTCCTACATATTCATATACCCCTCAGGGAGTCTCTTGGCTTAAAATCAAGGAATAAGCATATTCTTGAGAGTGGACTTAATTAATAATTTTTACCTGAATTCATTTATATTGCATTACAATTGAATAAGGATCAACATAATGATTTGTAACCCTCAACACGTAATGCCACTCTGAAGTTATCTTGGTTCATTTTTACATTTTTTATGCTATCATATGATTTTTTGTGATTCTTTTCCCCATCTTCATCCCTTTATTCCTCAGAATTCTCTAGTACTCTCTCTGTTTTGCTCAGAATTCTTTAGTATGATTGATGAACAAATGAAGTCTACAACAAATCCAAGCTATATCATAATAGGTCATAAGGGAACATTAGAGTGATACTGACTTCAAAAATATTGCCATGGTAACTAGCAAAATTTGGTTTTGAATGCAGCGAGAGAAAATGACTGTGTCTCAACAAACAAAAGAAAAAATATCAGTCAAAGATATAGAGTGATTTTGCCTTAGTAACTTGATTAACAAAGCTCTCTGTGAGGAGTAGCACTCAGTGGTAACATTGTCCTTTATTTCCTTGGCTTTGAAATGAATAAACAGTAGGACAAAGAAAACCAACTATGACTGAGTAATAAGCTAATAAATACTTTGGTTATAAAATTTAGTGGTGTGTTACCAGTGACTGGGCTTTGAATGAATACATTTCAAGAAGAGTTTAATATTAAAGAATATACTAAAACAGAGAAATGTTAAAACCCAAGTTTAGTCAATCTCTGTTAAACCTAGTTCGCCAAAGTCACAGTCTCTGCTGAATATAATTTCAAGCCTATCCTACCCTCTCACCAGACTTCCCTAAATATACAAAGTCAAACTAATTCCCAGAAGTTTTCTTCAGATAATCTCCTTATCTCCCACTCTATCAGATGGACCTCCCACACATTTTGTCCTTTTTAAAAACGTTCAGCTTTTCAGATTTGGTTTTACAAATCATTAGAATGCGCTTGTCATTAAAAGATATATGTGTCATTGCATATTTGATGATATTGTTTTGAAGTTAGAACCATCCTGTTTGAAAACAGCCGTTTCCATAGAAACAGGTTTTCTAACTCAATCTTACAAGGAGAAATATGTCATAAATAATTGGCAATGCCCTGAGGGAGCTGTTAAACACCCAAAGAAAGCCAAGGAAAGAAAAAGAAGAGAGATACCAGAGGACAGCCAAACAGTGACATTCCATAGGGGAAAAGCACATGCTCTCTAAATACCCTAGGTATCGATTAAGGTAATAAATTAAACTTTCAGATTCCAAATCAATACCTGAATTGCAGTGCTGAGTTAATTCTAGCTCTGAGTTAAAAGAAAAGTGATCATAAATAAAAGAGTATTAATAACTCTCCTCTCCAGGAGTGAATTAATGACACTCAGTTCTCTATTACATAAATTTAATAACATAACTCAAAAAAAGAGCATATATTATTGTTCAAAGAGCCATTCTTAAATGCAAAGGTTTCTCTTCAGAATGGCTGCTCAGCCGGAAGGAACTTGGCAGCTGAGCGCAGGAATCAGCCTAGTGGTATGACTGAGGGCGAGGAAACAGCCACTCAGGCCCTCTGCTCTCTGCTCTTCCCTTTTTTGCATAGGATGTTGATTTTTGATCTTATCTCTTCCTTTCATTTGCTCCCCAACCTGCTCCTCCCTCTTTAATCTCTAGCTATAGCTATATCCCTGCTGATATCCCATGGGGGAAGGTGCCACTTGGAATTTAAATCTAGCTAGAGGGAAACAAAAAGAAAGACCCATGACCTGTCTCTGGGGATCCTGTGAAGTCAAAAATGTGTATTGAAGACCTGGAGCAAAGATAGAAAATGGAGAGCTATTGTCAGACATATTTATTTCGGAGATCACTTTATGAGGACTCTCTTGACATGGGTCCTGCCCTTGCCATTAGTTGAAAACTGACAAAAGGATCAGACCCTGACTCTACATCGCAAGTTCCTCCTCCTCTTTCAGCCCCTCATTGGTCCCACAGGCCTTTCCAGGAGCGCAAGCTGCTCATCCAGTGACACACAGGAGCCTGCACACACAGAGCCCATTGTCCCCTTAGTTCCCCTCACCTCGCTGTGGCTGTGACAGGCTAGCTGTTTTCCCTGATATAACTCTACTACATGCTAGGCGAATTCAACAAGAAAACAACTGAAGAAAATGGGGACCACATAATTACAGCCAAGTTTTCAAAGTGCCTGAACGTAAAAAGGATACCCTCTAGTCTGAAAGGTGTTGGAAAGTACTTATCTTAGCCTGGCTCTTTCGCTGCTGTCTTCATGTGGTGGACGTATTTTACACAGTGAAGTTGCAAAATTCTGAGTTTTAATCAAATCATACTATGCAGTATGTATGCTGCATAGAAAGAAAGGATTATTAAACCCAAAGATTTTTGCAACCATTTTTGCTGGGTAACAGACTTGAACCTTAGGTGTGAAACTATTAGAATTCTAGAGGAAAATGTTGGAAATACTCTTCTAGACATTGGCCTAGGCAAAGAATTTATGAAGAAGACCCCAAAGGCAATCACAGCAGCAACAAAAATAAACAAATGGGACCTGATCAAATTAAAAAGCTTCTTCACAGCCAAAGGAACTGTCATGAGAGCAAACACAATCCACAGAATGGGAGAAAATTTTCAAAAGCTACACATCTGATAAAGGGCTGATAACTAGAATCTATTTAGAACTCAGGAAAATAAGCCAGAAAAATCAAACGGCCCCATCAAAAAATGGGCAAAGGACATGAACAGAAACTTTTCAAAAGAAGACAGGATAATGGCCAACAAACATATGAAAAAATGCTCAGCATCTCTAATCATCAGGGAAATGCAAATCAAAACCACAATGAGATATCACTTAACTCCAGTGAGAATGGCCTTTGTCAAAAAGTCCCCAAACAATAAATGCTGGCGTGGATGCGGAGAAAGAGGAACACTCCTACACTGCTGGTGAGACTGCACACTAGTTCAACCTCTGTGGAAAGCAATATGGAGATACCTCAAAGCAATATAAGTGGATCTACCATTTGATCCAGCAATCCCACTACTGGGCATCTACCCAAAAGATCCAGTGACACTCTACAAAAAAGACACCTGCACTCAAATGTTTATAGCAGCACAATTCACAATTGCAAAGGTGTGGAAACAACCCAAGTGCTCATCAATTCATGAGTGGATTAAAAAATGTGGTATACCATGGAGTACTACTCGGCTTTAAGAAATAATGGTGATACAGCACCTCTTGTATATTCCTGGATAGAGCTGGAACCCATTCTACTAAGTGAAGTATCTCAAGAATAGAAAAACAAGCACCACATGTACTCACCAGCAAATTGATATTAACATATCAACACCTAAGCTGACATATAGGAGTAACATTTATGGGGTATCGGGCAGGTAGGAAGGGGGAAGAGGGGATGGGTATATACAAACACAATGAGTAAGATGTGCAATGTTTAGGGGATGGACACGCTTGAAGCTCTGACTCGAGGGGGATAGAGGGTATGTGCAATATACATAACCTTAACACTTGTACCCCCATAATATGCTAAAATAAAAAAAATTAAAAAATAATAATAATAGTAGTGTTTAACTGTATAGTTTTCATCCTATTTTGCCTCAGTTTCCTTTGCTGGATTCCTCAGCTTGCAGGCCTCTGTCTAGGATAGAAAAACAACATCTTACTCGCTGTGATGATTATTTTAATGCGTCTTCTTAACTGGGCCACAGGTGTCCACATTTTGGGTTAAACATTATTTCTAGATGTGTCCATGAGGGTATTTCCAAATGAAATTGACATTTGAATTGGTGGACTGGGTAAAGAAGATTGCCCTCTCCAATGCATGTGGGCACCATCCAATCTATTGGGGGCCTGCATAAAACAAAAAGGTAGAAGGAGAGAGAATGTGCTGTCTCTGACAGCCTGCTTGAGCTTGGACATCTGTCTCCTCGTGCCCTCAGACCAGGACTTATTCTACCAGCTTTTCTTGGTCTGCAGCTTGCAGAAGACAGATCATGAGACTTAACCTCCATAATTGTATGAGCCAATTCATGCACACATTCACACACACAGACACACATACACACACAAATACACACACACACATGATTTTTCTCTGGAGAACCCTAATATAGTCTCTGTCCCTTTTTCTATTTACATCCGCTCTCTAGAAAATAAAATCACCACTTCAATGCTTTTAAATGCCATCTATACATCAAAAACTCAAAATTTTTAATGTCTATTCCAGATTTCCCCTGGACTCTAGACTTGTAAATAATTGCCTGTGTAATATATTCATGTATCTTTCATAGGCATCTCTAACCTATATCTTAAAATGGATTGGATCTCTCCTACAAACCAGCTCTTCCTATTTTTACATACCAATAGGAACCAAAACCATTCACCTAGATACCTAGGCCAAGAGGTAGGTATTATCCCTGATGCAGTTCTCTCTCAAAACTTACATTCAATCCATAAAGAGTTTTTGCTGGGTTTTGCCTTCAAGCTATATCCAGTGTTCAATTTCTTTACATCACTTTGACCTTTACTACTTGTGGTAGATGTCACTTAGTGAGCCCTAATTAATTACAGTTCCTTGAATTCATTCCCTATTCCAATGTGACTTTGTCTTTTCCCTTTAACAGGTAGAATCTACTTCCCCACTCCTTGAAAGTTGTAACCTGCTTTGACCAAGACAAAGTACAATGCTTCTTTTGTGTAAAAGTACTTGCATTATTCTTTGTGTTGTGTATTAACCTAGCTGCTTTTTTAAATGAAATCTCATTTTGACTTGAAAGCATATCTGACAGACTATGGTTATTCAGACCTGGGTATTTGGAAAAATATTTTCTTAAAAAGTGAACAAAGTGGCTGTCACTTTCAGTGTAAAAACTTTGATGTCAGTGATAAAATTTGAGTTTACAAGTATCAGTTAGAATTTTGGAAAACTTATATTTATTATTGTAAGATACATACATAGCTTTCCAATACTTAAGGACTGTACTAATGAGAATGATCATAATATTAAATACTAACAAATAG
>VSMD01124876.1:0-25255 GCA_008750895.1 Mirza zaza
TCTCAAATAGCAGAAGTTCTTCTTGCTTTCCTGTGAGGTGATGAGTGTGACGCAGTCAGCATAGTGTGGTTCCCAAGATGATTTGAAATGGGACTTGGGTGGACTTATTTTGTTAGTTCTGTATGTATTTGCATGTACATGAGGAAACAATTTGAACCAGTCAATCAAACATGGGCATTCACAGATTATTGCTTAGGACAAGGCCAGGTAGAAAAAGTGAGTCAATTCAAAAGAAAATATTAAGTAAAAAATAGTATGTACAGGAGGAATGTGGATATGGCAAATAACATGAAGCCAGAATATAAGTGACTACAATTTGGGCAGTTCTGGCCTAGCACAGAGTGAACATATAATTAGTGATAGGTGGAGTGATCATTAGAATTAAGACAACGAGAAAACAGAGCTGACTCTCCTGGTGTGAGCCAGCAGTCAGAACAAGGGCTCTGGGGAGAGTGGCCTGACAGTCAATGGGGGCCTTTTCCAGCCCGCCAGGGGCCCTTTGACCCTGTCTTCACCCTACTCCAGCTATTTCTTCCTGCTCACGTCTCCTGAGCCCCAGGACCCTGGAGGGGAAGAGGAGGCAGAGACAGCGGCTCAGCAGCCCCTAATAGGCACCTCGGCCTCAGGGTCGAAGCCAGGTAGGAGACACAGACTCTGAGAGAGGTCACTTTCTCTCTCTGGGTTTTAGTCTTTTCCTCTCTACAGTGGACATAGTCAAGAAGGGAAGGGGGTGGGTATCCTGGTTACAGGGAAAGCAGTGACATACTCAAGATATACTCACTGAGCACTTACTATGTGCCAGGCATTCTGGTCACTGGAGGAGTAGCAAGTGCCAAGGCCCTATGGTGGGAATGAGCTTGGATGTTCTAGAAACAGAGAAGGGCCAGTGAGGTGGACATCTGTTGAGCTCTGTAAGAGCTGTAAAGAGGTCTCACCTGGTTAACTCTTTGTTTTTAATTGTGGTAAAATATGCACATAACATGAAGTTTACCATTTGAACCATTTTTAAGTGTAGAATCTGGTGGCAATTAAGTCTGTTCTCACTCTTGTGTTGGCTGGTTAATTCTGGCATACCAGCGCCCGTTTGCTGAGTTTTTCAGTGTGAAAACTTCATCCACTCATCTCTTCCTGTTCCCCTGCAGGGTCCAGCTCAGGCCTGTCCCTTCAGGAAAGGTGGACTGTGTTCAAGGTTTGGATGGTGGCTGTGGTGTGTCCCCTGTGGGTGGTGCCCATCTCCTGGCCTTCCACTTCCACTTGTGTCCTCTGACTCTTCTAGAGCCTGGTGCAGTACATCATCCCCTTGGTCCTGGTGTACTTTGCCGAGTATTTCATCAACCAGGGACTTGTGAGTGAGGGGTGCAGGGAGGGCCGTGGAGGAAGCAATCAGGGTTGGGGCCCACATGTCCATGCCTGGTCCTGGTTCATCTCCCATGTCTGGTCCTTGCTGCAGTTCGAGCTCCTCTTTTTCCGGAACACATCCCTGAGTCACGCTCAGCAGTACCGCTGGTAGGAGGAGGGGAGCAGTGGGCTGGGAGGGCCCCTTGATGGTGTAGGGGGCCTGGGGCTGGGAGGGGCCGCTGTGCCCAGTAGGTACCTGGGGGCGGGGGTGTGTGTGCAGGTGCTCAGAGGAGCTTCCTCCTCCTCCCTCCCTCACCTCAGGTACCAGATGCTGTACCAGGCTGGTGTCTTTGCCTCCCGTTCTTCTCTCCACTGCTGTCGCATCCGCTACACCTGGGCTCTGGCTGTGCTGCAGGTACTGAACCCCTGCCCCTCCCTCCCTCCCTCCCACCTTGGCTCCCAGCTTCCCAGGGCCTGCTGTTTCCCTCCCTCAATGGGAAGTAGTCATTGTACACTCATTTCTAAGCACAGGGAACCAAAGGCCAACAGGGCTCCATGTAAAATGCGTAGCCTCAGGAGCCAGGCAAACCCGGGTGCAGATTTTAGCTTCTGTGCTCAGCAGCTGTGTGACTTACGGCACATCTCTGAACCTCTCTGAGCCTCATCTGTAAATCAGGTGTGACCAACATCAATTTCTCAGGGTAGCTGTAAGAAATAGAGATGAGAAGAATGAACAAGATTTTGTGTTATGTTTCCATCAGAAGCATTGTTTAATGATTATTTACGTGTACCTTGTGCAGAGCTACAGGCTTTCAAATAGTGTTTCTAACTGTAAGAAAATGCCCAGTTCTTTTACTTTGGATGGTTAATTATAATAGAATCAGTGACATTCTAGTCAATGGATTCTTTATCTCACAGCTGGTGAGCAAATTCAACTACCCATGGGAAATAGTCCACAGCACAAACACCCTTTCTTAGAACAGTCTAACAAAAGGAGTTTCACATAATCATCATACAGCATTTCAAGGTTATAAGTCCATGGCCCCTGAAGGTAACTGTTAAAATAAACCTTCAACTATAACAGGAAAGTCCATTGCCCTTAAAACTTAAGAACTCAATTCTATGAGAATAGGATACAGAATAAGTATGGAGTATAATGTTATGGCAAAAGAATGTAAATATTCTCTGCCCTTCTTGCTTATTTATCTAAGCAGGACTGCCAGCCCAGGGCCTGTACCAACAAAGTCCCAACTTGTGACATTCTGTAACTCAGTGTTCTAGATGCTGCCGAAACACGCAGCTTATGGTTTTAGCTATAAATTTTTTTTTTTTTTGAGACAGTCTTGCTCAGTCACCCTGGGTAGAGTGCCATGGCATCAGCATAGCTCACAGCAACCTCAAACTCCTGGGTGCAAGCAATCCTCCTCTCTTACCCTCTCCAGTAGCTGGGACCGCAGGCACTCACCACCATGCCCCGCTAATTTTTAGTTGCCTGTCTAATTTTTTCTATTTTTAGTAGAGACAGGGTCTCACTGTTGCTTAGGCTGGTGTTAAACTCTTGACCTCAAGTGATCCTCCCATCTCAGCCTCCCGGAGTGCTAGGATTACAGATGTAAGCCCTACACCTGGCCTAGCTATAATTTTTTATTTAAATTATTATGAGTACATAAGAGTTGTATATATTTATGGGGTACTGTGATGTTTTGATACAGGTGTACAATGTGAATTGATCAAATCAGGGTAATTAGGGTATCATTGCCTGAAGCATTTATTGTTTGTGTTAGGAACATTCAAATTCTACTCTTCTAGTTAAAGTATGCCATAACTTATTGTTGACTATAGTCTTAGCTGTAATTTTAACCAAGGCTGTTTTGTACAGTTAGGGCTTATATCATTTATTTCCATTACAGAAAACACCTAGCCTAATGCTGCAGATGAAAGTGTTGGGCGTGTTTCACTGGTTACGTTAGTGTTACCGGGCTGTGTTCTTTTTAGTTTACATTTCCGAGCCTACCTTAGAAACACTGACTTAGGACCTCTAGGGCTGTGGTCCCCAACCCCAGGGCCACAGCGCTATACTGGCCCGTGGCCTGTTAGTAAACATGCCACGTATCACCGCCTAAACTCTGCCCCACCTCCCTGCCACCTACGACACCCCATCCCCCACCCTTGGTCTATGGAAAAATGGTCTTCCATGAAACTGGTCCTTGGTGCCAAAAAGGTTGGGCACCTCTGCTCTGGGGGAAGTCTCCATGGTGCATTTATAACAAGATCCCAGGTGACTGTTATGTACATAGGAGTGAACTGCCACGGGGTGGTTGTTTAATGATTACTTGCACGTGCCTCACAGAGCTTTCAGATGTTTCTAACTGTAAGAAAACGCAGAGTTCTTTTATTCTGGTTGGTGGGACCCCCAAGGGACTGGGACACAGAGAGGAACCAGCCCCTTGAGTCGAAGACCAAGGATGCTTCCTAAAAGAGATGGGAATATCCAAACCAGAGTGCCTCAACCTCGGCACTCTTGACATTTGGGGTCTGATAATTCTTTGTTGTGGGGGGCTGGCCTATGCATTAAAGGGTGTTTAGCGCTATCCCTGATCTCTACCCACTAGATGTCAGTAGCACCCCCCACCCCCTGTGTTGTGACAACCAAGAATGCCTCTAGATGTTGCTATATATCCCTTGGGCAGCAAAACTGTCCCTGTTTGAGAACCACTGGTCTCACTATGGTCAAATGAGGCATTCTGTTCAAGGAGTTCTTGGGAGGAAGAAATAAGATCCCAGGAGCGGGAATGACCCTGATCCAAGTTGAGCTGTGAACAGTGACTGAGAGATCCCAAGGGAGGGAAGGTGGAACACATTGAGGCAGGGAGTGGGTAGGAGTGATGGGAGCAAAGGTGTGGAGCAGGAGGAGGCCTGTGAAGTGCAGGGTGCTGAGGATGGGGTGGGGGAAGGCCACCCAGATCCCAGGGTATGGCAGGCCAGGCTGGGTATTGGGGTTCTCCAGGCCAGTCCGCCCTCTCCTCCACCAGTATCTCCTAGGCTCAGCCCTCCCCTCTGCCTGTGCCCACAGTGCCTCAACCTGGCCATCCTGCTGGCGGACGTATGGTTCAGCTTTCTGCCCAGCATCTACCTCGTTTTCCTGATCATTCTGTATGAGGGGCTCCTGGGGGGTGCGGCCTACGTGAACACCTTCCACAACATTGCCCTGGAGGTCAGTACCCGCCAGGCGAGGGCTGTGGATGGCTTCTCTAGGGAGGTCCAGGGCAGGGAGCTCTAGGACTGAAGCCTCACCCCTGTTCTTTGCCCTCCCAGACCAGTGATGAGCATCGGGAATTTGCCATGGCAGCCGCCTGTATCTCTGACACCTTGGGGATCTCCCTGTCGGGGCTCCTGGCCTTGCCTCTGCATGACTTCCTCTGCCATCTCTCCTGACACTCAGGCTCTTCGGGATGCAGGACATGCTGACCTGTGGGCAGGTCAGACACCCAGGCCTACCCATAGCCATCCATGAGCTCTGGCCCTGGCCTTACCTGCAGGCTGGGGGTGGGGCAGTGTGAAGGCCTTATTCCAGTGAGCAGGGGCAGCCGTTGTCTCCCGTTCCCAAGCTGGTCTCGGGGAGTTTCTTTTTGGCATCATGCCCTCTGAATAAATGACTATTTTATCAGTTGACTTTTTGTGCCATTTTTCTTTCTGAAAAAAATTTTCTTGTATTATAAAAGTAATAGCCTGCTTTAGAATATATACATATAGGGGAACATAAAACATTTCAGGACCTGTAATACTAGCACTCTGGGAGGCTGAGGTGGGGGGATCACTTGAGGTCAGGAGTTTGAGACCAGCCTGAGCAAGAGCAAGACCCCATCTCTACTAAAAACACAAAAATTAGCCAGACATAGTGGCACATGCCTGTAGTCTCAGCTACTTGGGAGGATGAGGCAGGAGGATAGCTTGAGCCCAGGAATCGGAGGTTGCTGTGAGCTGTGATGACACCACTGTACTCTAGTTGGTGCGACACTCAAGTGAGACTCTCTCAAAAAAAGAAAAAGATAGCAGATTTCTGTCCAGTCTTGAGGTTTAATTAATTAATTAATTTATTCATTGTGTGGGACAATCTATATACATTTTTTTCCCAACATGAAGTTTTCAGACAGACGTTGAAAAAATTGTGCAGTGAATACTCCTGTGTCTGCATCACCTGGGTTTTTTTTTTTTTTTTTTGAGATAGAGTCGCACTCTGTTGCCTGGGGCTAGGGTGCGATGGCATCAGCCTAGCTCACAGCAACCTCAAACTCCTGGGCTCAAGCAATCCTGCTGCCTCAGCCTCCCAAGTAGCTGGGACTATAGGCATGCGCCACCATGTTGGCTAATATATATATATATATATTTAGTTGTCCAGATAATTTCTTTGTATTTTTAGTAAAGATGGGGTCTTGCTCAGGCTGGTCTTGAACTCCTGAGCTCAAACGATCCACCCGCCTCAGCCTCTCAGAGTGCTAGGATTATAGGTGTGCGCCACCTCGCCCAGCTGGTATAATGATTTTTAATTCTTTCCTAAGTGAGTGAAAAAGCATTCAACCTTAATTATTTTTAAAATTATTTTTTAAAGCTTTGTTGAGATATACTTTGCATACCATACAATTGGTTTTTAGTACAATAATCAAAGATAGGTGTGACCATCACCACAATTTTAGAACACCTTCACCTCATGGAGAAATCCTGTACTCTGTATACCCTGTAACTGTCACTT
Organism: Mirza zaza; assembly: GCA_008750895.1. Taxonomy (NCBI): domain Eukaryota; kingdom Metazoa; phylum Chordata; class Mammalia; order Primates; family Cheirogaleidae; genus Mirza; species Mirza zaza. The sequence goes on from VSMD01124876.1 coordinate 6,089, forward strand.
TGCTGTCCTTTCAGTCACTTATAGCCCTGACAAACCACCAGTCTACTGGCCCTTGAATTTTGCTGGCAATACCCAACTGTCCCCAAGGGCCAATTTCAGCCCTTTTGCTTGGGACAGTGAAGTGTCCTGTTCAGGCACTTCAACTTGGCCAGCAATACCCGACTGTCCCAAAGCGGCCAATTTCAGCGCTTTTGTGAGGGGAGCCCAAGTGACCCATTTCAGTTCAATAACAGCCTGAAATAGCTGACCATTGCCCAAGGGGCCAGTTTAAGCTGTTTTGTATGTGGTGGTCAAGCGGCCAATTTCAGCCTTTTAATTTGGCCAGAAATACCCGATCATCCTCAAGGGGCCAATTTCAGCCATTCTGGGTGGGGTAGCCAATGGTCCTATCTGGCCCCGTAACTTCCTGGCAATACCTGACCACCAACAATTGGGCAATTTCAGTCCATGTGATTGGAGTGGCCAAGTGTCCTGTACTGGCATTTTAAATTGCTGACAATACACGACTTTATCCAAGGGGCCAATTTCAGCCCTTTTGTGTGGGGTGCCAAAGGGCCTACTGCCACCCTTAAACTTGGCCAGTAATACCCAACAGTCTCTTTAGGGGCCAATTTCAGCCCTTTTGCTTGAGGTGGCCAAGGTACGTATAACAGCCATTTAACATGTCTGGCCACACACATTCATCCCCTAGTGGGATGCTTGAGGTGATGGATACCCCAATTATCCTGGTTTATTTATTACCCAATAATAAATTTGGTATGCCTGTACCAAAATATCACATGTACCCTGTAAAGATATACAACTATTATATTCCCATAATAATTAAAAATAAAAAGTAGAGGGTGCTAGATCTTTACATTCGGGCATGGAAAGGTGTCTAGAATACACTGCTACATGGTTTCTGTTTATAAGCTGATTGCAGAACAATAAAAGTTACAAATAATAAGATCCCATTGATGTAAAAAAAAATTTCAATAAATATTTCTTGGTCACCTCTCATGTGTAAGAAGTCACTAGGCTGAACACTGGGGGAAAAAACAGTGAATAAAACAGACATATTGGGGGGAACTCAAATAAGAAAACAAATACAGGTAAATGCCATGAAGAAAAGCGAAGGGTCCACAAGTGACAGTGGGGCATCCTGTTTTGGTTAGGCTGACGGGAGTCGGTCCGGCGTGGGGAGGGCCCGCAGCGTCCAGGGGTGGGACAGTGGCCGGGAGGCCGCCCCGGCGGGACCGAGGCTTCTGGCGCCCGCCCTGCGGCGGGACAGTGCCGCGCCTGTCGGTTGGGGCGGAAGGCGCTGGCGGCGTGAGGGCGCACCGTGTGCGGGAGCAGCCCGCTCCCCCGTCTTGTGGCGCTGGGGCCGCGAACTCGAAGCCCGGGGTTAGCGCAGGCGCCGAGCGGTGGGCGGGCCTGGCCGCGACGCGTAGCAGCAGCGATTCTTGAGGCGTTCAGGAGCGCCCGCTAGCGTCTACGGCCATACCACCCTGAACGCGCCCGATCTCGTCTGATCTCGGAAGCTAAGCAGGGTCGGGCCTGGTTAGTACTTGGATGGGAGACCGCCTGGGAATACCGGGTGCTGTAGGCTCTTTTGCCTCTTCTTCAATCACTGGCCTGGGGGGTGGGGGAAGCTCCTTTTCCGCCCTCACGCTCCAAGCCGGCCCGTTCAGGGTGCTGTGGCCACGGATGGTGGTGGGCACCCACGGACGCCTCAAGAGAACGTGCTGCCGCGCATCCTGGCTCAGTGCCTTATATCCCCACCGCTCCCCGCGCACCGCAGGTAACCCTCCCCCCACCACAGGGACCCCAGCGGGCTGCGGGGCGCTGTTGCCTCCCCTCGCCCTGGCACCTGTTCTTGTGGGGGCAGGGGGAGACTGACGGGCGTGCCAGCGACGTGAGCTCGCGCGCGCGCGCGCACACACGCCCCAGCCAAACACTCGGACACACCATCGTCCCACACGAGCAAACCCACAGCCACGCGGGCAGCGACAGACTTCCAGACATGGGGTCAGAGAGCCAGAGCCAGAGAGTCAGCGAGAGAGGGCCCCTTCCCCCAGGCGAGGGCATGGGGGAGGGGGTTTGGGGCTGGGCCAGGACTAGGGGGCAGGGCCGTGGGGCTGCCCTTCACCTGAAGATGTCCTGAAGACGTGCAGCCCCGTGTCTGGGGAGGCATATTCTGCCCCGATTCCTGTCGGGCCCCAGAGCTGGCTTTCCTGTTGCTTGCGTGGGGGTTGGGACCGGTTGGGTGGTTGGTGGGAGGATTGATTTGTGTGTGTCTCACATGCGTTTCTTGGGTGGTTCTTGCGTGTTCTGCTGTCCCGTGTCCGGGTCTCTGCTTGGGTGGGTCCATGTCTGTCTCCTTTCTTTTTCTCTTTCTCCACATCTACTCCTTTCTTCCTTTTTGCCCACCTGTTTTATCCCTTCTTTCCTCCTCCTCCTCTCGTTTACTCTCACTTCTCTCCTCGCTTTCTCCTTCTCCCACTCTGTTAGTGTCCACTCTACACTAGGTCTCCTCTTGTAGGGATGACCAAGGTGTTCTTTTTTTCTGGGTTTCCTGACTTCTGTCCCACCGAGAGCTGCCTGTGTATCCACAGCCAGAGGCTTGTGGTCATGTGTTAAGTTGTTCACGCCACTCCTGCAGGACCCTTCCAGCACATCTCTTGCTCTTCAGAACAAAACCTAAAGATCTTCTTGTTGAACTGCCCTTAGGCTAGTGAGGGACGTACAAGGCAACCACTGGCCCAACCAACCAAGGCCTGAAGTTCACAGTAAAGTTCTCATTAGCAGAATGTTCTAGCATTAGACCTGAACTGTTTACTTTTGGAGACCCACAGCTAAATGCACCAATGTGGGCTTATATGGAAAGAGGTGGGTCTGGTCCTTCTACTCCCAAGTCTCATTCCCCACCTCTGTCCTGTGTGCTCCTATCACTCTGGCTTTCTTCTGTCTAGAATGCCTCCTCTCTATTTCCTGTGGTCAAACCTGTGCAAGTGGCCCCGGTAGATTCACTCCCTTACAGATGCTTTTGGATACCTCCAGCAGCAAGTGAGCATATGTGGTGCTGTTTGTGTCCTCCCTTTGATCTTGTGAACAGTTGACTCTGTTCTGTAGAGAGTTAGATCTCTGTCTCATCTTCCCCCAAGGAAAGTTTTATCCATCTCAGGAAACCAACTCGAGCTTGGCCTGGTGTCTGGCATGTCGGCTTCCCAGAGAGGAAACAGCAGGTGCAAAGTTATGGAAGCCTGACAGTAATTGGCAAAAAGAACAATTGAATGTGTGTAGTGGAAAGTACAAGGTGTGGGGACTGGGGACAATGAAAAAGGTCTGCAGAGGGACCAGGTCATGGACAGTCCCCAAAGCTAACAGAAGAACTAGGGATTGCACTCAAGAGTTTGAGAGCCTGGGGTGGATTTCAAGGAGATCAACACTGATTGATCATGCATTGGGGTATTAATTATAAAGAAAATCAACACTGAGGAACAAAGGGGGAAGCACACGACTATCACCCTGTCCCCAGCTCTCCTCTTGCTTCCCTGGCCCTGTTCTCTTGGGGCAAAGGTGAATCTTATCTTACTGGCCTGGCTCCAGGACCATCCCTGGCCATGCTTACTACTAGACAGGGGCATTGCATGGTAAAGACTGTGTATATGATGTGGCTGTGCCAGGCACCAGGTGGCCAGGGGCCTTCCTGGACATTTCTTAGCCTTCTTAGGGACCCATACGGATGTTCCCTGATGGGTTTCTGAAAGCACAAATTTACTGCCTAAAATGAAAATACTTGGTACGTGGGAACCTGGAACTTGACTTATGAAAGCTACCTTTCCCATGACCTCCTCCATCTCTCCAGCTGCTAGAAATCCTCCCTCAGGCCCCAGGGATGTTTTGTTCCCTCCTGTGAGTGCCCCTAGGACCCTCAGGTTGGCTGAACATCTCATACCTGAGGCCACTGTATAAAAAGGAGAAAACATCACAGTGGAAAGGCACAACTCTTGCACTCAGCAGCACAAGTAAGGGAACCCCTGAGCCCCATGGGGATCACACCCGTACCAGTTCTCTGACTGACACAGTTTGGTTCACGGGACTTCATTATTCTATTGTGGACCTCTTGGCCATAATTAACACAGGCTGACAGGACCTAAAATCCCCATTAGTCCTTTTGAAAATGTCAGGGAAGTTTGTGTAGAAAGGTGATAATACAATACAATTTCTGCATTTGTGCCCTGCAAAAATGGCTCAGAACCTTATCCTCTTTTGGGGGAGAGGGGTGTGGGGGTAGTTTTTAATTGTGCGTTTTTTCACTTGAGTTCTTTAAGAATGCACTTGTCTTAAAGACCCTGTAAATAAAGTGACCACCCACTAACATGGGATATAGGTCACCCCCCAACCCCCAGCATGTTATTTGTTTTCTTCAAAAGCGGTATTTCTCATAGGGATTTTATTCGACAACACAGTAGTTACAAGAATGTTAGATATAATGACATATATAATCTAAACAAGAAAGGCTGGTTAAGAATTTATGTAATGTAAAAAATATATTAATTTATATTAAAAGTCAGCCACACAAATACATACAGTGGGGAGAGCAGGTGATGGGAACACCTTTAATGATTAGTCAAGGGGATAGATTCAGGAATCTTGTTTTTCTCTTCCATTACAGTAAACAACTTTCACTAACAGATGCAGGTAGTCCATACACGTCCAAATACACAAGGGTAAGTTGTGACCTTCTGAAGTGGTATAACTGTGATCTTTCTGTGATATTCCTAATAGTGAATAGTGAACCTCATGTAGGCAGTAGGAAGCACTGATTGTTTATCATAGGTGGGCTTGGAAGACTTGACATTAATATTTGTAAAGAGCACATGTCTCCTTTTGTTATATTTTCTCCACCCCTGACATGACTTAGAGTGGGAGAATTCTGATAGTTTTTTGACTTAACAGTAACAATTGAACTATTCTTAAAAATGTGAGAACCTTTTAATAACATGTTTTAGTGACACACTTAACATTAAAAAAATAAAAATAAAGGATGGCCAGGTGTGGTGGCTCATGCCCGCAACCCTAGCACTCTGGGAGGCCCAGGGGGCAGGATCACTTGAGATCAGGAGTGATCCCTACAAAGAATAGAAAAAATTAGCAGGGCATGGTGGCACTAGTCTCATGTACTCAGGAAGTTGAGGAAGGAGGATTGTTTGAGCCAGGGAGTACCATAAAAACAGGATCATCTATAGCTAAAGGTACAAGGAATGCATCTGAATTTTAATGCTTTCAGCTTTCCTATGTAGTGGTTTTCACCACTGTTCTAAAAAAATGATGACAGCATAACTGCTTGTTTATTTACCAGCACAGGTACTAGTTTGCATTCTTAGATCAAAGAAAATCCAAAAGAGAAGAAATGTCACTCTTTTTCTCTGGGTCCTGTTAATAAACTAGAGAAAAAGTATAAATTATTCAAGATTCCTATTGAGTGGTGGCGATTTCCTGTGTGCAACTATCTTGTGTGTAGTATACTTTTGCTAGGAGTCAGGAATCTTGAGCAGCCATTCACAGTCAGTTTCCTTACACACCCCCTTTTACCCTGTGTTTGTGCCAACTATACGGCAAATTAGTTTTGGAGGGTCTTGCTTGATAACTTATGCTTAAAGATCCTCCGAGGGAGATTTCTCCAGTTAAGTAGAAACCCTTCTATAAAAAGGTGGCAGGTTCTGTGAATGTAAACAGAAGACTGAATGACTCTCTCAACACCTTTAAATTACTGCTCCAATTGCCAGTTCCTGTGGGGCAAGGTGCATTAAAATAACTTGAAGGTCTATTTGTTGGCAACTTGAAATGCACAGTGTTTCATTTTTAAACTTCTAAGATTTGAAAACAAGATGGCCTAGGTTAAATAATATAGTTTTCTAAAGCTGAATGTGTTCGTTGGGAGTGCAGTTTTTCACTTGAAATACAAAAATAATTTCCTAAGATGCCTAGGTGGGAACACGGCTGGGTTGTTTGTTTTGTTTTATTTTTATTTATTTATTTATTTTGGAGATAGGGTCTGGCTCCGTTGCCTGGGCTAGAGTGCCATGGCATCAGCCTAGCTCACTGCAACTTCATACTTCTTGGCTGAAGTGATTCTCCTGCCTCAGCCTTCCAAGTAGCTGGGACTACAGGCATTTGCCACACGTCCAGGTGATTTTTCTATTTTTTGTAGGGATGGGAGTCTTGCTCTAGCTCAGACTAGTCTTGAATTGGCCTCAAATAAACCTCCCGCCTTGGCATCCCAAAGTGTTAGGATTATATTCAAGAGCCACTGCCCCAGCCCAATGCTCCTGTTTTGATGATCTGTGATTAGATTAACCCATCAATCTCAGTTGGCAACCTCCTTTTTTGGAGGGTAAGGGTTTAAAAAATTCTAGAATAGATGTATTTATCTAGTCTTACACTGGCAATTTCATTCTAAATGTCTCCTGAGAGGCATATGCCATGCACAGGATATACCATATACATCTTCGTCCTTCTCACTTTCACACACCTCTGAAATCGGCGTGGAGAAGCTCACCAATGCTGTTCCCATCCACCAACAGCAAGAAGAAGATCTAGCAGAAATATACAGGACTCTCTACTGAATAACAACAGCATACACTTTTTTCTCAAGTGCACATGAGACATTCTCTAGGACAGACCATATGCCAGGCCACAGTTTCAGTCTCAACAAATTTTAAAAGATAGATATCATACTAAGTATCCTCTCTGGCCACAACTGGATGAAGTTAGAAATGAATAACAGAAGTAAAACTGGAAAATTCTCAAATTTTTGGAAATTAACGCATTCTGCTATGGGCTGAATGTCCCCCCAAATTCATGTGTTGAAACCTAATTGCCAAGGTGATAATATTAAGAGATGGGTATTTAGGAGGTGATTAAGTCATGAGGGCAGAGCCCTCCTGGATAGGATTTAAGCCCTTATAAAAGAACTTAAGGGAGTTGGTTCATCCTCTTTCACCTCTTCTGCCATGTGAGGACACAGTGTTTTTCCCTTCTGGAGGGTGCAGCAACAATGTGCCATCTTGGAAGCAGAGACTGGTTCTTCACCAGACACTGAATGGGCTGGTGTCTTGATCTTGGACTTCCCAGCCTCTAGAACTGTGAGAAATAAGTTTCTGCTGTTTATAAATTATCCAGTCTTGGGGTATTTTGTGATAGTAACATGAATGGTCAAAGACGCACTCTTAAACAACCCATGAGTCAAAGAAGAAACTACAAGGGAAATCAGAAAATACAGTCGTCACTCACTATCCATGGAGATTTGGTTCCAGGACTCCTCAAGTATACCAACATTCACACATATTCAAGTCTCATAGTTGGTCATGTGGAACCCAAGTATACAAAAAGTTGGGTCTCTGTGTCCTTGAGTTTTGCTCTGTGAATACTGTATTTTTAATCTGACTTTTCTTGTGGACATGGAATATCTGAATTCAGAAAGCCAACTTTATGTTTTATTGGAAAAATATCCCTGCATAAGTCAACCCTAGCAGTTCAAACCTGTGTTGTTCAATGATAAACTGTACTCAGAGATTAATGAAAATGAAAACACAACATACCAAACTTATGGGATGCAGTGAAAGCAGTGCTAACATGGAAATTTATAACCTGAAATGCTCACATTAAAAAAAACAAAGATTTCAAATCAGCAACCTAAATGTACAAGTTAAGGAACTAGAAAAGATCAATTAAACCTAATACTAGCAAAAGGAAAGAAATAATAAAGATGAGAGCAGAAATAAACAAAATAGAACATAGAGAAAAAATAGGGAAAATCAGAAAAAGTAAAAGTTGATTCTTTACAAAGATAACAAAATTGAAATACTTTAGCTAGATTGACCAAGAAAAAAAAAAAAAAAAGAGAAGACTGAAATTACTAAAATCAGAAATGAAATTGGGGACATTACTATGAATCCTACAGAAATAAAAAGGATTATAAGATAGCACTATGAACAACTGTACACCAACAAATTGGATAACTTTTCATCTGAAGAGAACTAATTCCTAGGAACACAAATCCTACCAAGACTGAATCAGGAAGAAATAGAAAATCTGAATAGACTCATAACTAGTGAGGAGATTGGATTAGTAAATCAAAAATCTCCTGACAAAGAAAAGCCTTGGACTTGGTGGGTTCACTGGTGAATTCTATGAAATATTTAGAGAAGAACTAATACAAATCTTTCTTAAGCCCTTCCAAAAAATTGAAAAGGTAGGAGCACTCCCTAACTCATCCCATGAGACCACCATTGCCCTGATACCAAAGCCAGACATAGACTTTATAAGAAAAGAAAACTGTAGACTAATATCCAATATGAACATAGATGTAAAAATCCTCAACATATCCTTGGCCTGTGGGGTGAAATTTACCATAGAAAAGGAAAGCCAAGTAAAATCTTGAAACTATGGTCAAGAAAGTGAATAAGACACAATGCTGCATTGAGGGGAATGGCAGAGATTAGTGCCACCCTAAACAGCATAAAGAATGCAGGGGTAGTGTCTCCGTCATATTTCTGTTTCAATAAGCAATCTGGTCCCCAGAGGGTCTGGCTGTTCCTGGTGGATGACTAGACCAGAGGTCTGCAGCTACAGACTCTGGCCCCCCAATGGCCAGCAGCCTGCTCATGTATATGGTTTTAACTTTTATTTATTTATTTATTTATTTTTTGTTTGCTTATTTTTTCTTTCTTTTATATTCTTTTTTTTGTGGTTTTAACTTTTATAAAGGGTTGAGAAAAATCAAAAGAATAATAATATTTTGTAACGTGAACATTGTGTGAAATCCAAATTTCAATGTTTATGAATAAAGTTTTACGGGGGCACAGTGGTAATCATTCATTTATGTACCTTTTTACTGCTTTGGTGGCCCAAGGGGCAGTGTTGAATAGTCTGGACAGGGACCATTTATAGTGTTGTCATTACTTCCTCCTGCTGTCGGGCACATCACCAATCACAGTGAGGCATTATTATGCCACAGTGTCTCAGGTGCCATGCTTTTTGCCATGATGTGACATTTCATTTATTTATTTTGTCACACTATAGCTGTGCTGAGAGAATGTAACACACATATACATAACCAGACTACGCATCATCACAATACTCTCAATTCATGAGAAAGCAATAATCAGGAAAATTAGAAAATTTAAACAGGTCCTTACAGTTGAGTTTCAGAAAAAAAAGTAAAAGAAAAAATTTAAGCAGGAATATCTCAACATAGCTGAATTTCTTCATAAAAATATAAATTGGAAATGCAGCTGCAACCCAAGTAAGTTTCCAAGTGGGTCATTTGTTCGCCAAGTGAAGAAGGACATTTGCCAATGGCAAATAAACAAGTAATGTTTGACTGTAGCAGTCAAAGAAATATATTCAGGGAATATAAGCTTTTTGAAGAATATTAGCCTTTCTGCTTGATGAGATGAAATACTGGGAGCAATCTCCAGTCAGTCAAAACACAACAAGAAGCCAAATTGTCCAGCAGAGGGCAGCATTACCCCACAGAGCCCAAACCCTGGCTCGGGGAACTCGAGTTCATTGCGGAGATTTATTAACCAGCACTGTGGTGCCAGGCTGTTGTGGCGCTTTTCCCGTGTTGGCTTATTTAATCTACACGAAAACCCTTCAGGATAGGTACTATTTTTTGTCTTCATTTTACAAATGAGAAAGCCGAAGCTCAGAAGGGCTAAGTGACTTTTACATGGTTCACATAGGGATTAAGTCCAAGCCTTTTGACTTCCGGACCTGTGTTTTTATTTAAGTAAAGGATTATAAAATGCTTGCTATGTGCCAGGCATGGTCTAAGCACTTCCCGTGTTTTAACTCCTTTAACCCTTACAGAAATCCCAGCATTTAGGTACTATGGTTACATGCCCATTTTACTGATGAGGAAACTTAAGGTATGAAGAGGTGAAGAGGATTCCACTGGGCAGTGGTGGAATTAGGATTGAACGCCCACTGTCGGCTTGAGTACACAACACCCCAGGCCTGGCCTTTGCCCTCTGCTGATGGCGCTCATCATCATAATACGTCAGTGGGGGTCAGTGGGGGTCAGTGGTGGTCAGTGTCACCCAGGAAACTCCAATTGCAAATTTTGGGGCCGGCCTCTACTTCAGACTTCCTGAATCAGTGATAGATCCGGCAATTCTAAGGAATGTTAAAGTTGGAAAACCAGAGTTACATATTCCCATTGCCATCCACTCCACGGCTGTGTCCCGGCGCATCAGTGAACATGTAACACACGGCTGTGACTCGTGTGTGACACGGCTGTATGGAATTGAGAATGCTCATGAGCACATGCACGTGTTATGGGCTGTTTGAGACGAATGTGTTTGTGTTGGATCCAGCTCTTGGGTTGCTTTTACTTGGCTGGGAGTAAGTTTTCTGGAATGGGGTCCTTGGCAGCCTATGTACAAACTTTTACAGCACTAATAACCTTCCTTGTTCTTGCCTCATGTCTGTGTAGTACTTCATTTGTTAGAAAGCATTGTTTTCTTCATCACATCATTTAGTATCATACACAAAAATGATGATTTTCAACCCAGTGCCAGAGCTTGTGCTTCTATCTAAGGAGCCCTGTGACTTTCTCTGAGCTGGCACTTTCCAAGAAGGAGGTGCTGGCCAGATGTCTACCGCAGCCTGGGGCAAGGCCTGGCTGCTTTGCACAGCCAGGACGAGGCCGGCGGTGAGGCTCCTACTACTCTGGTTCTGGCTGGGTCATGTATGCCAGGGTAGGGATGGGCTGCCAGCTCCCTCAGTAAATCCCTGTCTGGACTTCTGAATAACTCGGCTGTCTTGGATGAGGAAGTAAAAAAGTGGACCTGGATTCAGAGCTTGAAGAAACAGAAAATGTGAGACTGTCTTTTTTCGTTGTTGTTGTTTTTTCCATTTTTTTAAGACAAGGTCTTTCTGTGTTGCTCAGGCTGGCTTCAAACGCCTGGGTTCTGCTGGGTGTGGTGACTCTTGCCTGAAATCCCAGCACTTTGGGAGGCCAAGTTGGGAAGATGGCTTGAGTCCATGAGTTCAAGGCTACCTACAGTGAGCTATGATAGTGCCACTGCACTCCATCCAGCCTATGGAGCAAGACCCTCCTTCCTTTTTTTTTTTTTGAGACAGAGTCTCACTCTGTTGCCTAGGCTAGAGTGCCATGGTGTCAGCCTAGCTCACAGCAATGTCAAAACTCCTGGGCTCAAGCAATCCTTCTGCCTCAGCCTCCAGAGTAGCTGGGACTACAGCCGTGCGCCACCATGCCCGGGTAATTTTTTCCATATAGATTTTTAGTTGTCCACCTAATTTCCGTCTATTTTTAGTAGAGATGGGGTCTCATTCTTGCTCAGGCTGGTTTCGAACTCTGGTCCTTGAGCCATCCTCCCACCTGGGCCTCCTAGAGTGCTAGGATTACAGGTGTGAGCTACTGTGCCTGGCCTATAATATTCTTTATAATAAACTGGAAATGTAAGTAAAATGCTTTCCTGAGTTCAGTGAGCTATTCTAACAAATTATCAAACTTTAGGAGGGGGTCGTGGGAACCCCCAATTCCTAGCCAGTTGGTAAGGAGGATGGGTAGCCCAAAATTGCCATTGGTGTCTGAGGTCGGGGCAGTCTTGTCAGCCTGAGCCTTTAACCCGTGGAGTGCAAGCTAATTCAGGGTAGATAGTCTCGGGATCGAATTGCGAGACCCCTCGCTGGTGTCAGAGAATAGGTCTGTGCAGGAAAACATGTACACACATTGGGCGTCAGAAGTGTTCTGTGGGTAGAGACAGATTATAGTAGTAATAACACAGTGCTATGATGTCATTGGTTGTGAGACACATCCTAATGTCAGAAGGACTAAATTATAAAGATAACTTGTCTTAGAACTGAAAAAATATACCCTGTCCTAACAGCTGTGGCTTGGCTACTCACCCAGCCCTGCCTCTGGCCCACAGCCTCTGGGTTGCTCATTTCTGATCTGACTAACCTTGACGTCCCTGCTTTCCTTCCAGGCCTACCCTGAGGCCTTGGGCCACCAGCCTAGCTGCTTGCTTCAGCATAGGGTCACCTTTCTCCTCTTCCGGCTTAATGTCCCATCCCAGACATGACAAGGTTGGGGAGAGATGGTGGCCAGATACAAAGGGGCAGCATCCATTTGGGAGGGGCCTGGGCTTTCGTGGTGTCTGAGACACCCCCACGTCCTCCCCCCCCCCACAGGAAGTGGGCTAAACAGGAAGTGGAGGGTGCTAAGTAGGGCAATGGCAAGTCTCTGTGGAGCTAGACAGAAGGGATTAGAGAGGCAACAGGTGTTTTCTCTAGGTTATACCAGCACTTGTGAAAAAACAGGAGTCGGGCAACACATCGGACTTGAACTTCTCACAGCGCAACCGTGGGAGCCCGGCCCCCCACCCCAGCAGGGTCTTAAGGCTGTTTAAACAGTTGCAGGCGTGGCTCTTACTAGTGGTTTCACGACAGGAGTGGGACAAGCAGCCTCCTCCCTCTGCTTGTCATGACGTCTCAGCACCCTCCAGGCCTCAGTCACTGCCTTGGTGATGCTGAGCCCACGCCAGCACTTCAGCCAGAAAGTCTTGGTGGTTCGTGTTTCTTGCACTAAAAGCTTCTGTGCTTTTTTAGGATAATATGTCTAACTTTGGAAAATGAAAGCCTCTCACCTCCTAATTTTTTCTTCTGAGAGCCAGCACAGCTAAACTATGAGTGTTCTTTCTGCAGGCTGTAACCGAAGGACTAGGATGGTTCGTCAGCTTTTATTGAGCCACACATCTCTGGCTCAGACCTTAAGAACTTGTAAAAAGTTATCAGTGTAGAACTAAAAGGCCTTAACTTGCTTGAGTGAAAAAATTTTTTTTCGAGACAGAGTCTCACTCTGTTGCCCAGGCTAGAGTGCTTCGGCATCAGCTTAGCTCACAGCAACCTCAAACTTCTGGACTCAAGGGATCCTCCTGCCTCAGCCTCCCAAGTAGCTGGGACTACAGGCATTCGCCACCATGCCCGGCTAATTTTTTCTATATCTTTTTTAGTTGTCCAGCTAATTTATTTCTATTTGATTTTTTCCCATTTATTTCATCATATTATGGAGGTACAAATATTGTTAGGGTTACAAATATTGCCCCTACCCCCCCCATGTGTCCAATCTCCCGGTGGTGTGCACCATACACGTTATGAAAGCATACACCCCTTTCCTCCTGCCCCCTCCCGCCTGCCCACCACCTGATAAAAATCTATTTAATTTTTAGTAAAGATGGGGTCTTGCCCTTGCTCAGGCTGGTCTCGAACTCCTGAGCTCAAACGATCTGCCCACCTTGGCCTCCCAGAGTGCTAGGTTGAGTGAAATTTTAATTTAGATATAACCTTCTAATTCATAGACTTACAGTTTGCCACACCTACCTTACAAATACTTTTTCTGAACCTGATAATAATGGAATGACTATTCAATATGGGGCAGAGTATAATTTTCTAAAAAAGCATTTTAGCCACTTCATTGTGAAATTCAATTGTCACAGTGATGCTTGAAGGAGGTGGTTGGCTGTTTGGTGTCCTTCAAACTGAAAATCACAAGAGTGCTGAGATGTATTATTGAAGCATGCCACCAGAATATAATATACGTGAAATTCAGGCAATTAGTTGCTTTGGAAACCCCCAAGCTAATACACGGTAGTAGCCAGTCAATTGGTTAAACATCGAGCCCCTTCGGTGGGCCTGGCACTGCTCTTGGCAATGGAGATAAACAAAGTTTCTGCTCCTGAGGTTCTTACTCAGAATAAGTAGATAAGTTAACAGCAGTTACTGATAGGGGCAGTGAAGAGGATAAAATAGAATAATGTGGCAGAGAATGAGTGGTACTGATTTAGCTAGGAGAGTCAGGAAAGGCTTTGCTGAAAAAGTGACATTTAAGTTAAAACGTGAGTAAAGATTCTTGTCAAAAATTTGGCCTAGCCCAGACAACCATTAATGCTACCTCCAAGCTCAGCAGAGCTGGATTAAGAGGTGGTCTCTGCTAGCTGGGCAGTTGCCCAGAGCACTAAGAAACAAGAGGAACAAAAACATTGCTGGAGGAATTCAGCAAAGTGTACATCAGTCCTTCCAACATATGGCAAGAACTTCCCAGTGGCAATATTAATAGAAGGTGCGTTCAAAGCTGAGCTGTCTCAGAAGGATATTTCTACACAGTGCGCCTGCAGTCTCAGCCTGCCAGCTTGGGAAGTGGTAGGGCAGGGTTGTTTCCAGGGAAGGAGATATTTATTTTACCTAAATATTTAGTCCTTTTAATATGCCTCAGGAAATTCGTTTTGTAATGTTTGTAAATTTTAAAAGAAAACTGAAGAGTGAACATGAGCTCTCACCTCTCAAGGTCTCTCCTTTAGGATGGGCCCAGAGTTAGGAAAAGCAGACCCAACAATCAGCTTGAAAGGCACTAAGAGTGACAGGCCAGTTCCACATTTTTCTGGAACATTCTAAGATAACTTACCTGGATGAAATCCTCCTTCTCCCTCATCCCAGCAAAGATGTCTTATAGTTTGTGTCTTAAGAAACAAAGAAGGGAGTAATTTTTACTATTTTTAAATGTGGAAAATGTGAATTTAAAAATACGACAAACAAGAGAGAAGGATTGATGGAAATATTTTCAACTTTAACATAGTGATTTCTACCCAGTGGTCACTAGGAAACTAAGTGATCATCAAACCCGTATTTGCACCAGGTATAATCCTAGTGACTTTCCATGTATTTATTGCCATTTTTCAAAAGAATATAGATTTTGTGATTACATATAAATTCATCTAATTATATAATTGAATCCTGTCCTTGTATATTCTTTTGAATGAACGTATACCAAAGGCAAAACTATCACATGGGAGTCAGTCATGTTTATGTGAGTGTACACACGGGCAAACACATACAAAAATTCATCTCAATAATTATTTTTATACATTTTTGTATAGCACGATTGTACATTTTTATTAGATGTATTCTTTTTTATTATTGTTATTTTAATATTAAAAATATATTACTATCTTCCTTGGCTATGTCTGTAGAATATTAGATGTATTCTTAAGTATTTGACTTTTTTTTATTAGTTGTTACAACAGCCTTCTTCAATAATTTCATCTACAAAATGCTCATTGCTGCTATAAACGAAATATAGATTTGATTTTGGTATAATGATTTTATATTCAGCGACCTCATAGGAGTTTATATTGTCAACCTGAAAGGAAGAAGCTGAGGTCAAATGAATATAAAGTTCATTTGGGTTGCTTTGCAGAATGTTCTGGAGAGCAAAGAAGAGGCACATGTTTTTAAAGAAAAAATGATGGGCTGGGTGCGGTGGCTCATGCCTGTAATCCTAGCACTCTGGATTACATGCCTGTAATCCTAGCCGAGGTGGGTGGAGCCTTTGAGTTCAGGAGTTCAAGACTAGCCTGAGCAAGAGTGAGACCCCATCTCTACTAAAAATAGAAAATTAATTGGCCAACTAAAAATATATATAAAAAAATTAGCCGGGCATGGTGGCACAGGCCTGTAGTCCCAGCTACTCAGGAGGCTGAGGCAGGAGGATTGCTTGAGTCCAGGAGTTTGAGGTTGCTGTGAGCTAGGCTGACACCATGGTACTCTAGCCCAGGCAACAGAGTGAGATTCTGTCTAAAAAAAAAAAAAAAAAAAAGAAAGAAAAAGAAAAAAGGCTGAATCAGGAGAGGGGAAATGAATAAAAATTGTTCATCAGGATTTCTCATTGGTTTACAGAAATAACATTGGTTAGTGATCGGCTATCCATTGTTGAGGGTGTGTGGCATTTTATGGCTAACTTGGCTTCATTTAGTTTAAAACCTACATAGTAAGTGGCTTTAAGTAATTATTTAGCTCAAGTGGGAGTGAGATGTGACAGCAGTTACATTTTAAACGCCTTTCTGGGCCCGATAATTTAAAGGGGCATGCATTCGTCAGATAAAATGTTTTTTTCTTTCTCAATATGTAGATTCTTTTGGATTCTCTCTCTCTCTCCATATGTGTGTGCGTATACACACACATATCTAATTATTAATTGTTAATTAGTTTTCTTCACTTATTGAACTGGCTGGAACCTCCAGTACATAATGGACTTCCTTAAATCATTCTCAATTTCAGAAGGTAACATTTCACTGTGAAGTACTACGTTTGATTTAAAGTTTTGTTTTGTTTGTTTTTGTCAGTGTAGGGAAGTTTCCTTCTATGTCTAGTTTGCTAAGAGTTTTTTTATTTAAACATTAATAGTTGAATTTCATCAAGTGTTTTTAATAAATCTATTGAGACGGTCATATGATTTTTCTCCTTTATTCTGTTAGTGGTATTAGTTATAGTGATTGATTTCAACTATTAAGCTACTCATACATTTCTGAATTGAACTCAATTTAGACACAGTATATTATCCATTTACATATGTCACTAGATCCAGTTTGCTAATATTTTATGGAGGAGTTTTGCATGTTTATGAGTAGAATTGGCCTGCATAGCAAGGGGCTCTGGTGGCCACACCGGATCTTCTTGTCTTACCTCAGGTTTCAGCTGCATCTGTGGTGGGCGCTGTGGAGGCTGACAGCTCAAATGCATGCAGAGTATCTTCTGGAATTCTCCCCACAACCTTCTTCGACACCTCAAGCACACCCTTGGCCAACACACAGCCCTAAAGTGTGAGAGAATCAAGGCTGCAATTGAGGTGTGGGCCTGGGCTGGCGGTCTCATAGGAAGGCTCGCCTGGAGAAGAATCCACTCCCAGGCTCTCTTGGTGGTTGGTGGTAGCATTCCTCATGGGCTGTTGGACTGAGGGCCTCAGTGGCTCACTGGCAGTTGACCTGAGACTGCCTTCAGTTTCTTGTCATGTGGGCCTCTCCAGATGGCAGCTTGCTTAATTCATGTAAGCAAGCCGAGAAGGCCATAGTCTATTAGCAACTTTTGCAACCTAATTGTGAAAGTGACATCCCATCAGTTTTGCCATATACTATTGTTTAGAAACAAGCCACTTGGTCCAGCCCACACTCAAGGAGAGAGAATTCTACCAGGGCATTGTTAGAGTCTGAATTATGTCCTCTCTGAAACTCATTTGTTGAGACCTTAACCCACAGTACCTCAGAATGTGGCTGTATTTGGAGACAGGGCCTTTAAAGAAGTGATTGAGTTAAAATGAGGCCCTTAGGGTGGGCCCTAATCCAGCTGGGTAGCTGTTCTTCTCAGAAGAGGAAATTTAGACACACAGACACCAGGGATGTGTGGGCACAGAGAAAAGACCACGTGGAGATGTACAGAGAAGGTGGCCATCTGCAAACCACGGAGAGAGGTGTCAGAAGAAACCAACCCTGCCCGTACTTTGATCTTGGACTTCTATCCTTTTTTTTTTTTTTTTTTTTTGAGACAGAGTCTCGCTTTGTTGCCCAGGCTAGAGTGAGTGCCGTGGCGTCAGCCTAGCTCACAGCAACCTCAAACTCCTGGGCTCAAGCAATCCTGCTGCCTCAGCCTCCCAAGTAGCTGGGACCACAGGCATGTGCCACCATGCCCGGCCAATTTTTTCTATATATATTAGTTGGCCAATTAATTTCTTTCTGTTTATAGTAGAGATGGGGTCTCACTCTTGCTCAGGCTGATCTCGAACTCCTGAGCTCAAATGATCCGCCCACCTCGGCCTCCCAGAGAGCTAGGATTACAGGCGTGAGCCTCTGCACCCGGCCTTCTATCCTTTAAAATTGTAACAAAAATAAATTTCTGCTGCTTAAGCCTCCCAGTCTGTGGCATTTGTTATGGTAGCCCTGGCAGACACACACACAAGTGAGTACAAGGAGGTAGGCCCATGCTCTGATGACTGTTGCTACCAATCACTGGCTGAAATCAAATTGGCAAAAGCTAAGTGTCTGAGAGAGCTCCACTACGAAAGGGACTACTACTAGCCTGGAATAAAGATGCTTGAAACTAACTGTCAGGCCCCCATAACTCTCTATGAGTAAGCAGTGGGCCGAGAAATCCTACCGTGTGTTGGAAGGGGTACACCATAAACAACCACTCTTCCGAGTGACTGTGCACACTGACGCTTCTTCCTGGCGTGGGGAAGTTTAGAACACCACCACGAAGGGGACCATCTTAAAATCTTCCAGAGAGAAAAAGTGTGCTAACTATAAAGGCCTAAGAATAATATGAAAATGAGACTTCTTATCAGCGACACCAGGTACCAGGAAACAGGAGATCAAACTTTTCAAAATTCTGACCAGAAGTAAGTTGGACTTAGAATTCTATACTTTTTCCGATGTTTAATGAAGGTGTCATTCAAGAGACAGAATGAAAACAAAAAGACATTTTCAAACGTGCAAGAACTCAAACAGTATAATACCCACAGATTTGCTCCCCCACCTCCCCCAAATAATTTCTGGATGACACACTCTAGCAAGCAAAGTGGATCCAAGGGGTAAAAGATGGGATAAAGAATCAAAGGTGGACCAACAGAAATGAAATAAAAACCTCATGATGTACAAATAGGAAACTCAACCCACCACCATCATCGTCAGAACTTGCGTCCATATTGGTAAAACTTACTTATAATCCTAAAGGGAGTGTGAGAAAAGGGTTGGATATCATTAAAACCTGACACTGAAATCCCAGATGATATGCATAGAGGATGAGTCAGAGCAATGGAGATATGGGGAAAGTAGAGAGAAGTAGCCCCATGATGCTTTCACTTCTTTCAAGGACAGAAGGCAGTTCCAGAAGCCCCTGATTAGACAGCTTCTTCTGTTTAAGCTCAGTGGGGGAGGACTGGACAGTCTCTTGGTCACTAATTCCAGTAGAAGAATTATTGTATTCTTCTGGGCCTTGTTGGGTCAAATGCCCAGAGGAAATGTCTGAGTCTCATTCCTGCCCTTGGGATCTTGGGTGGCGTCAACTCCACCAGCTGTACATTGTATCAGTTAAGATCTGAACTTGGCTCTGAGTCACAGAGAACCCCATAGGCATCCACTCAGCTAATCATGGTATGGAAGGAGGCATTCCCTGATAGCAGCAGAGTAGGCTATAGCATCCCGTTTGAATTCTGGAGGGAGAGAAGTAGGAAGATGAGGTATATAGGGTGGCATTATTGTAGGAATAGCCAAATAGGTCCATAGAGCTGAATCAGGAGATAGGATCAGGTAGGTATTGAAATTT